>DWTW01001287.1:0-12986 GCA_018246275.1 Papilio slateri
TACCTGTCGAATAAAAAAAGAATCATCGAAATCGGTTCACCAGGAGCGGAGTTCTGAGGTAACAAAGACAAAAAAAACATACAGACGAATTGATAACCTCCTCCTTTTTAAGTCGGTTAAAAAGATAAATCGAATTGTATAATCACAAAATAAACGGCAGTTAAATATATGACACGTTGCTGCAGCCATGAATAATATAGAGACGGCAGGTTGGGGCAGGTACAGTGCGCGGCTAATGAGTTAATTACCAAGCGCGGCAGAGCAGGACGCTTGACGCTTGACCCTGGCCGCACGCCGCATTGCACATTCCGGAATGTGTCACACACATCTCCGGAGTCTCATTGCGGACGGTCGTTAAGGATATTTTTCTTTTTTCCTACAGCGCCGCAGTTTATATAGCTGATTACTGAATTAAATGTATGTCTTTGCGAGTTTAATCATATCCACGTTTAATTCAGAGTTCAAGCTTTCCTGTTCGTTATTCGCGCAAGATATCACCGGCTGGCCGGGCTGGGCGGTTGCACTTCATTTGCTATTCGATGGCATTGGTTATTTTGACTTAATTGATCAATTATCAAGTCTTCTATTTTGTTAACGGAAACAATTCTATTTAAAACCGTATAACTAACTAACTTAAATTTACTTTTTATGTCTCGGTCGGTCGTTGGGATCCTAATTACGGAACTTCCAGTGGGTAGTTAGCGGGTTCGTTAGTGTATCCGTTGGTTGAACGATATAATATGCCCTTCCTTTAGTCTTAAGCTAACGAGCTATATGTACAGCTGGTTCGTCCGGTCTCGCATTAGCAACTGCATTTTTTATTTAACAATAAACTCCATTTTTATTGCAATCGTACTTCGACTCTAAATAGTCAAAGCAAAGAAAACATAACGAGGATACTTTGTGAAGAACATCTCAATTTTGGTTAAAATAGTTTCGATTATATATACGTATTTCAGTTTTAAGTAATTTACTTCGATTAAAGTTTATATTTAAAAATGTTCCGCATAGATTGTAGCCTAAAAGTGGGGACCTGATGCCCAATAAGCTAATCCATGCTGCATATCATCTCGAAGTATGTAGGAACCGTCATCGTGCTCTAAAACGCCCAGGCCATCCAAACATATTGCTCTCTTACGTAAATAAACAAGGCCGATCGTTATGCGAGATAGGATCCGAATCCAGCGGGTGCGAGTGCACTCGCCGGCTAAGTGTATCGACTGACCGGCTCAAATAGGCCAAGTCGTTTCAACCTCGTTTAAAACATTCCTTGTGTAGTCTGTATATTCTTTTTCTTTAATATCCTAATTTTAGTATACATTGAAATTCATAAATCTATTTAGTCTTTTAGGCATGCTATATTACCAAATATGACATTATCAAGACATGTTCTCGTCAAAATCCTTAGATCATCGCAATGTCCTATCGGGAATACAGTGAGCCCGGTTCAAAGAGGACCACATAAAATGTATTTATAGTAATGAGTGCTTTAGGAACTCATTCTAAGAACCCTGTTAAGCATTTCACAAGTGCGAGCGAGCGCAGCGCCGCCGCTCCTACATTCGTTTCTTTGTCGGGCTGATTGCGTTGCAGAAACGAGGTCGCTACTTCTCTGAATAGCGCTTTAAATGTTTCACAATAGCCATATTTAAAGGAAATTACATTCAATACGTTTGCTACATTTACTTGATAGTTTAGTTGTAGTAGTTATCTAATTTGTTTTTTTTTATTTATTTAGGAAGCAAACAGTCATATTATAACATACATGAAGACTTAGAGTTTCATTCATTTGTCATATACATTAATAAGCCAAAAAAGACAAAATACAAAAAGTAAATCGACAAGATTATAAAGGAATATTTCTTATTTTCTTTACAGTGTTTGTAATGGTATGATCAGTCACCAAAACGTATTAAATTTAAATTATCTTTGCTACTTATCTCAATTTACTTTGAAAAGTAATTATCGAAACTTAAGAAATAAACGAGACGTAACAAGTGGCGACGTCCGGCCGCGCGAGACTGCGGGGCGGAGATATGCGGGCTCGAGGACTCGCGGGCACGCCGCCGTGTTCCGTGTGCGCAACGTCTGTGGTCAGACCACAGGCAAGTGCGCATGAATCGTCACTCAGTTCATTGGACATTGATGGAATTCAGAAGTTATTTTATTACTCTGTACTCAATTAAAATGACCGATGTGCATTAAAGAAATATCTTTGGAGTGCAACACTTGTTGTGTTGTACGAGCTGTGGTACACCGCATATATTCGTAACAGTTTTTGCCGTCGCTCAAGTGAGCCGGTTAATTGGAAAATCGCCTTTGCATTTGCTCCGCGCGGATGACTGTATAAAAAGCACGATGCGATGAAATATGTTCAGTTAATTTAATTTTTCTTTAGTTGCTACGATTTTACTCTTGATTAATATCGTACGTTTGGTGTTCGAAATTAATTGTATCGTGATCTAATCTATTGATCAGAGGCTCAAAAGTTCATATATTAAAAAGCCTTTCAGGTTAATAACTTTACTTGCTGGTTGGAGGATCTACAAATTGTATATAAGATTTTGAAAAAAAAAATAGAGTTTTTTCCTGGAATTAAAGAAACCTTCAAGTAATATATGACTGATAATGATTTTAACATTTTAGAAGAACAATCAAATTATAATTTTGATGACTGGTTTATGAACTAGTCATCAAAATTATCGACCATACTTCAACAGGAGGAAAAAGTTTTTTGTTTTCAATTTCCACGTACATTTGCCAGTAGTGTTTGCTGACACCGGCTTCAAGTCGTATCCCATCAAATTTGCCGCGCGTCGTGCCACACCGCGCCGCACTGTGCCGCACCGTGCCGCGCCGCGTCGCATACAAACTACACGTTATGTGCCATCCCCAGCCGTTAGCGGAATTATTCAAAACCTACAACTTTTTATGAGAGTATTTGAAGTTTCCAAGTCTTCGCTCTGTGAGCTAACGATCAGAACTGTTGCGTGTTTTGAATATCACGTAGTATTTATACTATGGATTTAGATTTAAAAAAAATATTTATTTTATCACGTCGTAATAAGGGTGAAGTGTGGTTAAAGTCAAGATGTAGAGAATTTTAATCCTCAATAGCCCAATGGTTTGGTATACGGTCTACGAAACATGTGGTCCTAGGCTTGAATCCGCTATTCGACTATTGTCTCGGACTATCTCCCAGCACAGAAATTTTGTTAGTATGATTAAATAGCAATGTTGATCCCGTTGTTTGGTGTTCCATTCTTATTCTTAAAAATCGGACAAGATACTGCAGACATGAAGGCAGTCATCATTTTAATAATCGTCAAAACTAGCATATTTATGGACAAAGTTAACAGTCAACAAAAATTATATAGTACAGCAGTATATTTGTGACGTTATCACAGTGTAGTGATCAATGCCATCATATCCATTCCCACATTCAGAATAGCCTCTTCAACTAAAACTTGCGTAAGGTACCTCTAGCTCCAGTAAAACTTTCATAAGTAAAAAAAATGATCTAACTATTGCAATTCAGTACATCTTCCGACATAAGGCCATTGCATACAAATTCGCCGTTTGCTTCTCCTCCCCAGGCCGTGATGGTTTGCGGGGGGAGGGGGGGTCCACAGGCTCGGCCGCTTCGCCGCCGCCGCTACTGCTACCGCCGTATTCGCGAACTTAATTTAAACTTTTTATATCCATATATTAAAATAAGGAATATAATACGGCATGTAGCTTTCAAATCGTTTTATAATTCATACATATTAGTTCCCTATATTTTATCTATAAAGCACCTATTACTTGCTTTTATTTTACGGTTATATAAGCTTACGTAAGATAATTAATGAGCGGACCAAGTTGACGTTAAGGAATTTTTCATCATCATATTTCACATCAGTCATCAATTTGTTTTATTCACAATCATATTTAATCGTCACCAAAAGACTGAATATAAATTTTGTTTTATATTAACTTTATATACACAAATTTACTACAATACAATACACAAACTATTTACATAATAAAATATTTTTTACTAAACATTTTTTTTTCAAGAGGACAGAAATATTCCTCAGCTAGAAATACCGTTTGCAGTGAAAACTATCCGCGAGCCAGGCGTAGCGTGGCGTAGCTTAGCTTCTAATGCAAATATTTTATGCCATGCGACCCAACGTGCGTACTACGTGATATACGTTGTAAAGAAAATATCTATTATATTTATTAGTCTTAAACATTTTTGATTACAATTGTTTTGCTAATTATCATTGGAATAGACACCTTTTAGCGAGGATTTGCGGTTTGGCTTGAATCGACGACGTAAAATCTCATCACTGACGACTGCGGACTTAGAGAGACTACGTAGAGCGGGACGAGGGGTGGCCCTGTCACACTTCGCACATGATTCGCACTCGAAGATACCCGGCTGACAAATGCCGAGTCTATCACTCAAACTAGCCGAGTGGTTAATGAAGTCACACAATATGCGTTTACATTGGAAGCGCGCGTACCGATAGCTTTTCAGAAAAAAACTGTTATTACGAGATCAGTCAAGACTAACGAGGTCTCCCATCAGAATCGGCTTGCTTCAACTAAACTTTCAAAATTACAAATCCATTACTATGTATTGAAGCTTAGCTATTTATTTTTTTGCAGTCGTTTGACGTAAGCGAGCTCTTGAGCAGCAAATTTTTGCGATGTTTTAAATTTATAGATATTTCATAGAACGAGGTTACTAGTATTCTCGGTAAAATAATTCAGGTTAGTTATTCCAATCACATATCGATCGATTGTCAGAATTTGTTTACACATTTTCGATTTTTGCAATTCTCGGTAATTGAATGCCGTCGATCATATAGCTTTGTATCGAGTTAGTATCGGAGACTTACACCGAAACCTCTTATTATAATGTATGCTCACGCGCTATGGACATACCGATCTATTGGTAATTAAACAATTAAAGGTCAATAACTTGACAATAAACACACGCTAGTAAGTGATATTTAGATGACATGTCAATAATCATTCGAATATGGAAACCACAAGACGATGTATCTCCTCAGCAATCCGGTAAAAACTGTTCTCAATATCATAGATGACTCGCTGAAACTATCGCCGATCTGCTAAAGCGATTTACCCTTGATCATTTGGCCGCTGCACTCGGCATATATCTACGACACAAGCTGTCGACTTGTACAAAATAAAGTCGTTAACGTTCGACCGGCGGCAGCCGAGCACCGTCGCGCTCGCCCTTACTTAGTAATTACCGTCTCACTCTCTTGACAGTTCGTACTAGATCACTGAAACGTGAATGGTGATGTTTGCTGCACAGAAATTTCATCAAATATATAGGTCATATACTTGGTCTAATCAACTTACTGCCGACAGCTGCGGTTGGTGCGGTGCGGTTTATATCTCAATGATTTATCTACAAATACATTGGGGGCGAGCATATTCTTAATATATATTTTAATGCTTAAGGTTATGTATCTAATAATAAAATGTAAAACCTGCTCGTTTAATCTAACATCGTTTTACGAATGCCTCAGAGAAATAAGTGTCTTGTTTCTTTTTTTCATAGTAGCGGTCTGTAAAGCCTCTATGGTTTAATAATATAGCATCAGAGATAGACGGCTAAACGCTTCTTCTAAAGTATTTTGTCCGTGGTTGGATTGCGAAGCGATGACGGACAAATTGGTGAAGTGCGCTGTAAATGATGTGGAGGACTAGGTAAACGCTTACTGCGATCCGTGACCCAAGTAAACCCAATTTTGCAGTAAATGCAACTCAATCGTTCTATATATATTAGAATATATGTAGCGATTCCGTTTCTATCAAAGGACAGCGACGTTACACTCGCGTACGAATGTGAAAACGATGATTGTTACGGTATCGGTGAGCGGACGGGACGAAACTGTCGATCGGTCGATATTAATACGAGACAGTAGACGAAGCCTGGAGCGCGGCTAAGTATAATTGTGGCACCCGTCGAATCGGTCGAAATGGCTCCGCGACAAGGTCCAACTGCGACCCGCCTTTCGCTGGGGCGCCTCTAGTACCTATACAATTTCCAGCCCAAGTCAGTCGTTCAGTCAACAAATACCGCTACACGCCGTATGTGAAATCATTTTTTATTAATTTCTCATCTGTGCGTAAGGTAATACATTTTTTTTCCATGTTGCACACATTAACTATTGCTTCTTTTTTGTTAGTCACAGTATCTATACATTTTGCGTGACCGCACTGTACGTTCCTTTACTTTTCCTGATATAGCTCACTATATAGCTCACTATATAGCTCACGGAATACTTTAAATATTAGAAAAGGGAAATTAAGTGACAAATATTGCAAGTGTGGTGTTGAATATTAACACGGGAACGTCTGACGAAATGAAATGTAAATGTAACGAATTGAAGCCGTGAATTAGAGCCACATCTAGCGCCCGCCTGCTCTCGCCCGCCCGCCCCGGCCCGGCGGTAGTTCTTCATTAGTTATTCCCATCTAATGCTCTATGCGCTGCAAGGAGCGAAGTCACACTTGTTGGACTCCTGTTTAAATTAACGAAAGAAGCGGGGCTGAGAGGAAAGTTTTTATTTTAAAACGGCGTGGATTCGCTGTTCTTCATTCGCTTTTCAAAACATAGTTTTCAACCCTGGTTTGAGTAAATTATACAACTAATAATAATTTAATTACAGTGGTTGAGAATAATTGCGGCGGCACGTAATGTTTTCATTTTTATATAAAAAATGACGTTGGTCAAATCATTATGGCGATAAGTGTATTGAAACAATTTAAAATTATCTTCAATTTAAGTTGTAAAGGAGTAGTTGGTTAACTGATATGAACGACGAATTCAATAATCCTCACACACATTTTATTTTATTATTGTGTTTTGACTCGCAATTTAAATTTGTTAAGGTTGCGAATAATTCATAATTTCTCTTATAACGATCGTATCGTTGAAGTGACAGAAAGTAATATTGCGGCAAACCATTCAGATTCTGGAGGAGTGCAAGCGCTTGTGTCGGTTAGCCGACGTGTCGGAGGTGGAAGTTCCATCCACACGGAGTAGGGAAAATAGATTTATTGCCGAAGTTGGTGCCGCGGCGGTTAGGTTATTACGGGGCGAGGCGGCGACTCAGCGCTGTATGAATTACGACGACTGCCACCAAGGTGTTAGCTGATATGTCTCATACTTTATACAAAGTTAGTAGTATTCGCTGCCGGTGGACCAGTGGGGTAGGCAGACATAGATAATTTCCATCTGACACAGTTATTGCACAACTGATTCATATTCACACACAGGTACGCGGGCGCACGGGGTGTTATAGCTTTCAACGTATGTATGTACATGTAGTTCAATACAACGTTTACAGTCCCAGTGGTCAATTTAAGAGTAGTTTTTCCAATTTATTTTCTAAGATCCATTCTTGGGATACATGCTTCTGAGATTAGATCTGAAAGAATATGAAGATTGACGAAAATTCTGCGATCGTGTTTGTATATTTTATTTAATCAAAAATAAAATAACAATGTCCTTGATTTGTGTAGAGAATATATTGTATATAAAAAGCCATTAAGTTACACCAATCCATTTGTAGCGGCCACGTTTGTACCATATTAAGGCAGCAAGCGTGTTCCGGCAGCGGCCGCTACGCCGCCGGCCGCTACGCCACTTCAGCAAATCACTCCACATACTACACGCAGCTTTTGAGACTCCTCTCGAACAACTAATGTGAACCAGCCACATTCCCCGAAATGGACACGTTAGGAGAGACGCGCGCGTTTGCTTACATTCTGTATATTTCATGTGTGTCACCGGCCGATTGGGAATTTTGTCAGTTTATAATGGGACTAGGCACATTATAAACTGTCAGCAAATTGTGAACTGAAGGAATCGTTCACAATTTGACGTATCATGTCAAACGCGTCATATTTTTATATTTAACTATATGTCCAACCGAAGTTATTATCTTCCATTCTAATTTAAATTTTAACTAATAATGCAAGCAAAATATCAGTTCACAATTTGATGATTAGGTTTTGACTTGTTGATACACGTCAATTTGTGAATTATTCGTTCAATCCACAATTTGCCAACAGTTTATAATGTGCCTAGTACGATTATAAACTGACAAAGTTCCCAATCGTCCGGTGACAAGTATACTAGTGATAGATTGAGGATCTTAAAGTTAATTGCATCCTTGACTACAAATAGTCTGAAGTGTTTGCTACGTTATGAAGCGTCGGGGTGTGGCCTCACACTCATTTTTATAAATTATTTATTTGCAGTAACTTTATTTCAATTAATTTGATTTTACTCACAGAATATGCTACATAGATTCAAAGCCACGTCTGTCATTTGGTAGATCAGCATCAGCGAGATAGAAAATCAGAGTAACTGCATATCTTATTTTTCAAGACATTGTTATACCAATTTTCTTAAAGCAGGGTCTCTACTTCACCTTCCTCTGCAGGCCATTTTCTCACTGTTATCACGGCTGCAAATCTAAACCGTATCATCACGGAAAAAGGACGAGATTTGCTAGCGCGGCGGTTGCGCAGGCCTTCCCGTGCGGCCGGCCAGAGCATTCTTTATTGTGTTAGCAAATGGAAGCGGATGATAGTGTATACATAATGTATCAAGATCTATGCGCCGGTGGCGCCGCTTGCAGTACGCGACGAATGTACAAGTTAATTTTGAAGTAGCTTCCTTGCTCTCTACAATTTTCTATTTCAATTCGTAATTACTCTACGATTTTTGAAAATCACTAAAGAGCATTTTTGTGAGAGCACTGAAAATATTTAAAATACATCAAATCAACGTTAAGTTCTTAATATTTTAAAGATACTAACAATATTTTGTAACAACAATAGTTAACAACGCTGTCCCTTTGAGGATTAGTCCGACAATAGGTTCATCCGTTTCCACGACTTTACGATCAATTCAGATTTACTTATTAATATCCCTTTTTTAACCGACTTAAAAAAGGAGGAGGTTATCAATTCGTCCGTATGTTTTTTTTGACATTGTTAACTCAGTTCGGTAACTATTAGTAGAAAACAACTTTTAGTAGAACTTTTGAAAATACAAAGAGTTCCTTTTTGTCGTTCTACTTTTATGCTCACTTATTCTGCGCGGTACGTTTATGAATACCGTATTAAGATGATTCATGTACGTACAGCTCGCAGTTACACTCGACTCGGCGAATAAATAAACACTAAGCGGCGAGGCGAAGCGGCCGAGACCACGCCCCGCACCTCGACATTAAAAATGTAAATGGAATGCTAACAGCGGAGCGGAATCGAAGTCGGAAAGAAGAGCTTCCAACAATAACATTGACGCGCGTTGCTAATTTAAATACAAAATCAAACTATGTATTTCGTCTAGATGTCCTAAACACAGTGCGATCGTAAGCTAGCGCGCCCAATTAGCGCACCCTGCGCACGCGGGGCGCGCGAGAGACGCAGAATGTCAGAGTTAGTTTCTTCGTAGAGCCGTGCTTGGACTAAATGAAACCGTTCCTTGCGTAGTCGTTCTCTCTTCTTAGTGTAAATACTGAGTAGGTCATTTCGGCATATTTTATGTATAATGTTTGCAAACATTTTCGGATTTTACCGATACACGGAATATAAGAACAAATGACTAGTTCCAATTTTATTTATCCATCAACATGTAAAAGTGCATGCATGGAAACAACCCTCCAGGTGGCTCAACTCGGGGAAGGTGCGTGTCGACGCAAGGCCGGCGTATGCAGGCGACTGTTGCGAATTATTGTAGTTGAAGAATTGAACTAAGTCTTACTATATAAGGCTTTGGTTTTAAATCACCTCGTTTGATTGAATATATGTAGGTATATGACTCACATTATATATATGTAGAAATGGGGGTCACTCGCAGCCTGGCTGGAGACAGGACGGCCGCGCACAGCAGCGTCTTGTGGATACATTTTAATTGAACACTTTGTTACCTCCGAGGTAACGTTACCGGGCTCGCCGCCAACTGATTTACGACGTTACTTATCTCGCCTTGTTGTAGTCGTAAACGGAATAAACCTGGCGCTTTTATAACAACCTGAATAAGTTTACGTTAGTCGGATTTATTGCAACGATCTTAAGGGAAGTGATACGTAAGTATATACAAAAATACAAAAATGATGTTTTATACGTATAAAAGTCGCGCACCGGTGGTATTAGTCGACCATTTATTAGTCAAACGGCAGAACCGTACCACAGAAAAAACAAGTTTTGTAGCATGTGGTGGAATAAAACACGTAAATAAATATTTAAATGATATTTATTAAAAATAACTATATATAATAAGTTTTCATTTATTGCGATGTACTTAAATCGTAGCAGTTGAATTAACCTTAAATTTTATATTGTGGCAGCTTACTCAATTGTACGCTAAGCTACATGAAGTTGCGCTGTTATAATGCCGTCTTGATGTTCCCCTCTTCCCCGAGTCTGGATCGGAGCGACGCAGTGCTGTGTGTATTGATGTTTCGTCGCTTCCCAGAAGTTTATTGGCAAGGAGCAGCGTTTGCACTGGCGCCGAGCATGTAATGGAAAACGTGACCGACTGGCGAGTGCCGCCTGTATCCTACCTAGGTCTAGGTCTTGTTGTGGCCGCCTGTGTTATGATTGACATCAAGATAAAAAAAACGTGTGGTGTCATGGAACACCGGATAGGAACGAAGTTCCTTATTATAAAAATATTAATTATAAGTTCTATTCGAGGTATAAAGAAAATAATTATTCGGGTATACATTTTTTAATATGATTTTTTTATTGATAAAAAAGGCTACTTTACAGAGTTATCAACTTTATTTTATTTACAATGATTTATAAAAAATATAAAATAATGATATACAAAGAAAAAGCTATTTATATCAATATTTATCTATCGAATGATATAATCCGTCATCACGTAGACTATACATTAGACACTGTGTAGTCGTTACGGACGTTTTTTCCCGGTTAGGGTACCCCTCCGCATCGTCCCATAAGGAACTTCGTTCCAAAACATTTAAATAAAAATCTAATTTTGTCATACACGTGTTAAGCTTGGGAAACACAAAGAAAAATGCTTAAGATTCATTGCAACGACCGAATTACAAAAAACAAATTAAATAGAAATTCCCCGCTGCTTTAGGGGACTTTTATCTTCGTTTTGAAGTGTACATCGCACATCCTGTTTACTGGTCTATAGTTTTATGCATATTTACTGCCATTAAGAGCTTTAATATTTCATTTATTTATGCGACAGTCATTCATATATGTTCATAGTTATTAAAAAATATTATATATTATATACGTGAAGACTTGGAGTTCCATTAGTTTGTCATTATACATAAATAAGCCAAAAACAAGAAAAAAATACATAAACTAAATGAACAATATTATAAACGAGTATTTCTAACTTCATTTGCATCAATAACATTGCTACGCTGGCACTGTCGCCGCAGTGTTTGGCTCTCTATTATGACACAGAACTGTGCAACGAAAAGTTTGTACTTCAATGCAATAAATTCAGAAATCTTTTAATAAACAAAATAAATGTTTTCTGTATCTTGATCTAAACACAAAGTGTACCGATGTTTTTATAGGGAACATTTCTATTCTGATGAGGTAAGGCAGGGAGGTCCGAGCTGTTTACATAAAGCCCCGGTTCGTCTCGCAGCTGAAAGGGACAGTTTTTCCTCTTGCGCGCATTCGCCTCGCCTTTTAGGTGAAAAAATCCTCCATCTCATGTCTTTAGAAAAGCCCCTTCCGTTATTGATTAATATTTCCTTACAGCTCTTTTATATGAATACGGTTGTGATTATTTTCCTAAGTTTTGAATATATAACATGTGCACATTGTGAATGTGACCGCCGCGCGCGCCGCCGCCGCCGCACTGCGATGTTGTAGTGTTTTGATAAACTATTGTGTAGTCAATTATAATAGTGGTAGTGTATACAAGCGTTTTGATGTCGTTTATACAGTTAATGTGATCACGATGTCGCAACTACCTCAACAAGGTTTCGTGCCCGAGAAAATACAGGAGTTTAATCTTCGATCTACTCAGGATGCGACCGATTCGCCATCGCATCAAAAATTACGAAATCCGCAAGATAACGTATCTAAAAAGGAGCCCAGTCAGAATGGGACGGACAAACCGATGGCCGAGAAGCCCAAGCAGGACGAGAAAGCAAAGGCCGACACGAATAGCCCCGCGCGCGTCGGCCACGAAAGCAAGAACCCGTTCTCTCCTAACTTCTACCGCAACCGACAGCAACCGGGGCACTTCGAGATGGGCCCGCGCGGGCTGGACCACTCCCCGCATCGCATGGGGATGGAGTTTTCGAACAGAATGCGGGACTACGGGCCGCAGCGCTCGACCTCCATCCACGGGCACGAGCTCACGGACGGGCCGGTGAAGCCGGAATACCTGGGCCATCGCGCGCACTTCGGCAGCCAGATAGTCCCGGGTGGCATCAGCCACCCCGACGTGGTGTTCCGGCAGGACTACTACGGCCAGACGGGCTTCTCTCCGCCGCGCGCCTCGCGCTTCTCCTCGCAGGAGTACCTCGCCGCGCCCGCGCAGTGCGGTCGCTGGCCGGACTACCGCGCGGAGTATCGCCAGCGGCGCCGTTCCCAACAGGACCTGCAGTCCATCGGCCACAGCCCTGAATCAGGTACCATTTTCCTGCAAACATACTATATTGAGTTGCTCATGTGACACTATAATTGCTGTTACAGAATACAATTACTTAAAGATATGAATCCTAGATAAAAGCCACATCTGGTGTCTACGTAGACCTAGAGGCTTAAAGAAATATGAATTATATTGTTTATGGACCAAGTCGCTTCACTAAGTTTTGTTTACTATTTTTTCTGATTTTAAGAATTGTTGCAAATTAATCTTCTTGAAGATTCATTTGGTAAAAAGAATATAATTTATTTGACAGATATTTATTTCACATTCAGCGCAATTTGACGAC
>DWTW01001288.1:0-12983 GCA_018246275.1 Papilio slateri
TTCAAATACAATGTATCTTGTTAATGAATAAATAAATACAATACAATACAACTATTGAGTTGTATGTATTGCTGGATCTTTATTCAATATTAAATATATAATTTTGTATTTTTATTCGTTTGCTGACCAAATGAATACATTTGTCTAGTATCTTATCAAATTCAATTTGTAGTGTTATTGTACGCGCGCCTCGTGTTGCAGTAAACACGGTAATTTAGTTAGATAGTCGAGCCGGCCTACGCGCGCAGAGTACCGACAATAATTGGGCTAGGGTTGATACTATTTATGTTTCATTTGATACCGAGATTCGCTGATGTTAACAACCCTACTATGCCGTACTTTTGAAATAGAAAAGGTACTTCACCTTTATGACTTTTACCTTTTATTCCTTACAATTTGTACTAATATTAGTTTTCTTTGCCATTCAACCTAAGCTATAGCTTGTAGAAGACCTTCGACTGTTTATTTCAGATACAGCTTCCTTTTAAAGTCCATAAGATCCAAAAATTGTTAGTAGTGACAATCCTATAGAATCATGAATTGCTATAAACGAAGCGATCAACTCCGCACAATACATCACTACCGGGAACAGCACACATCGAGTTTATGCTTTGAATTATTATTCTGTTCAAACATATATACTGTCTGATATCATCATTTTGGGTACACACTATACCTAAAATGATGACACGTCTGGTTTGGCAGGAGTGGAGTAGGGGCTTGGTCAGTCGCAGGAAAAAGAGCGAGTGAATCATCCACACGTAGGTCATCGGTACCTGCAAACATTCGTAGAAGAGATTTTTTGCGATTGTCAAGCGTACGACAGGGAAAAGCGCTGTTTAGAAATTTAAACCTCAATTGTCATTTTTTTTCTTCCTGCCCTTTTCCCACTTTATGTGGTGTCGGCACAGTACGCCCGTAGTCCATACTGTATTAGGTTTTGGCTATAGTCTTTTTACAGCCGGCCGCCTGCCGGACACCAACCGTCCTCGGGCATATACTCGTATATGAAATATTAGTAGATTATCGAAATATTGTCGATTATGTCACTTAAATTTAAATATTGGTAGAGGCCAGTCAATCAGCTTTTGCTGTGCCATGAACGAGTCTTGCCTCGTGAATATAAGGAAGCGTAACGAACCAAAAAGTTGCGGTTAATCATAGTAGGTTTATGCTTCTGGGAGACAAAGGACTGAATCTCGTCTCTGCCACTCTTCTTTTAGTTCTCTTTCCAATTTATAATAGTGCTCCTCTACACCAAGTATTGATATTTCTATTTCACACCTAATATCAAAGCATTCCTATCGATGAATAGTATGATATATTTTCATTATTCCAGCTTCAAAGATGGTAAGGCGTCGTACGGCACGGACAAGGGCACGCCGGCACGCGGCCGGCGCGTCATCTACTGCGTGCACGGCAACCCCAGCACCGGCTGCTGCGCTGTCATCGAGCGCTCGGAGACCGGCGACCAGGAGCGCGGAGATCACCCCGACGGCAGCATCACAGAAATCGACAGTCAGTATGACATACTATTGTATAAAGACCGTAGCCGTTCTACTAATCAAGAAAAGGACTTTGGTTCGTTTACCTGTTGGACTAAGTAATGTAACTTTAACAAACACTATTTTTTATTTTTGTATGATATATTTATTACATTACAATCGCCTTAGGTAAAATTTAGTCGGGTAATTAACCTGGGAAACCCACATACCGTGGACTAATTTACCGCACCATCATACATGTGTAGTTTAACGGCTTACAAAAGTCACTCGAATACACCACTATGTACATACAGTTCGTGGCAAAATTAACAGAAAGGCTCTTAGAAATATTTGAAGATCCGTTGTCTCCTCGGACTTGGAATTAGCAACACATCGTTATTAAAACATCATCGACGACTCGGTTACGCTCAATGACGTCTTTACGTTGATTTACATGGTACACAAACATAAATACCGTTGAAGTCGCGAGTGTCAGCGGCACGGCGCGGAACAATGGCGGAGCGCGAATGTCAGGGCTGTGCAAACGTTAACACATCTGCCTCGCCTCTCACGTTGATATTCTACACGTTCTCAAGTACTAAATGTAATAATTATATTATAATTTACCGTAGGACAATGGACCTATAGCAGGTTATTGCTCGACATATGTAGGAAGACTCACATATGTGACGGTAATTCAAAGTCAAAAAAGTCAAACTGTCAACGGTGATCGCAGGAAGACAAAACTTATCATCCCGTATATCTTTCATATAGTCCCCTTTTATAACGTCCCAGAAAGAGAGGGTCAAAAAGTCGTGCTGTCTTATGTAGAAGTTATCTACCGGATTTTATGTTCCTAAGTACTGATGACAAATCATGAGCGGTCGTATCACTATCACATCGTGCTGCGCCATGAAATAAAAGGTGTACCGAATGTGCAAACCTATTTTTCGACTAGGGTGACCACTAATGTAAAATTATATTCCCCTCGTTCCAGGACACTGCCACAGATCCAGAAACGAGGACATAGACAAACGGGCGCGGAGAAAACTCATCATAGCCAGTATACTCTGCGTCATATTTATGATTGGAGAAATAGTCGGTAAGGACACACCTGCTACCATATTCCATACCAATATCAAAATAGTGACAATAACGGTCTGTAACGGTACCATTTTTGATGAATTTTAGCTTAGATAAGGACCATTGGTCTTTGATTTTTAGCCGAAATGGATATCGCTTACATTACATCTTATTCTCTATTTCGATTTAAATCCTCAAGAATTGCCCTATTTAACAATAAAGTATAATTATATGTTATCACGTCGCTCTGTATTAGGCAACGCCTGAGGTAATCGATTATTGTTACCTGATTTATAACAATGTCTTATTCAGGAATCGTAATCGTAAACCTAATTGTTTCGACCGGCTCGTGTATTGTTGTATTGTAAATTACTGATAAGTTCATTATTATGTCATACAACACAATGAACAGAGCAATCGATCTTAAATAACACAAAGTTATTCTAAGGGTTAATTCTCTTTAGATTTAAGGTATCTTAAAAAAACTTCCAGTTGACTTTAAATTTTGTTACATAATGTGCACTGTGGTAGAGTCGGCAACAACATCTATTGCTCGAAGGGGCCGGCTCGACCTGTGAAATACCACGACCTCACGGAAGACAGGCATGAAGTAAAAGTATTTCTGCGTTTCGTCTGACAAGTGAGATGCCGGAGGCCTAACTCTGGTCCTCTTTCCCTTCCCATTCTTTTCTAAAAAGGAAAAGATGAGAGGCGGAAGAGAATTTGACTGGGAAGGAGATGGATTCCTATCCAAAATAAGTATCCAAAGGAAATATCCTTTTTCTATTTATCTTTTCCTCTGTCCATAAAAAGTGGGAAACGCATCTGCAACTTATTGCTTGTTGCAGATACTTATGGGTAACGGTCACTTAATAACATGTGACTCGCTTGCTCGTTTGCCACCTTCTACTATAAAAAATGTGTACAATAATTACGGCACCTTTTCCTTTACAAATAACCTTTAAAAACGATTATTCTGAAATATTTACATAAGAAATCCAGGGAGACTTCGAAAAGGCTAATCAATCGTCAAGTTACTAAATAAGGCGTTTTAGTAAACCCGCGCTGTAGACGTTTTTTTAACTTTTGTAATAACGACCGCTGAGCCAGTGCTAATGATCCAAATATCTCATTAAGACAAGCGCGAATTTAAAAGATTAGAAATTTCAATATCCTAGGTAACGTCGTATGGACTTATATAAACGTATGATCAGGTAATTAACTGATGCGATGCTTCCAGGTGGGTATATCTCGAACAGCCTGGCGATAGCGACGGACGCGGCGCACCTGCTCACGGATTTCGCCAGCTTCATGATCTCGCTGTTCTCGCTGTGGGTCGCCAGCCGCCCCGCCACCAGGAAGTAAGGCGTCCCGTTCCAACCTTTCTTTATAGGCCCCAAACGTACAAGCGGGTCACCGAATGTTTTGTGATCGTCGGATGCGTTGCCAGCCCCTCTTAGAGGAGAGTCTTCCCTCTATCCTATGTAAGATCAAATTTAGAGCTTGACCACTTTACGTTCCGGCTATCATGACAAAACTCCTACGGCTAACCTACGACCCTACTGTGGACTGGACCCCAGGGTCAGGTTCATATCTTGTTCGTGTCGGTAAAGATCATTTGAATGTTCTGTTACGTTTGTGTTCAGGATGTCGTTCGGGTGGTACCGCGCGGAGGTGATCGGCGCGCTGACGTCGGTGCTGCTCATCTGGGTGGTGACGGGCGTGCTGGTGTACATGGCGATCCAGCGGGTCATCACCAACACCTTCGAGATCGACGCCACCGTCATGCTCATCACGTCCGCGATAGGTGTTGCCGTCAACCTCGTGTGAGTCGTCACCTCGAGTCTAACTGCATTCTAGATTATCTATTAACTTTCCAGATGTCTGTCCATAAATTAATTTTCATATTTGAATCATAATTAGAAAGACGAATCTATTTTTGTTTTTGTCTCTTATGGTTACTCATTCTTTTGGTGAATAGCGGCAAACTAATGTTATGGTGATTGCAGCATGGGGCTGACGCTGCACCAGCACGGGCACTCGCACGGCGGCCACGGCCACTCGCACGGCGGCAACAACCCCGTCCTCAACAACAAGGTACATTACACTACCTACGCGATGTCGCTATAGTCTACTACATTGATTTATATGTAAAACGTCAGTCTATTGGCATTGGCGAAACCGCTTTCATATTCTGGTACTAACTTAGATGAAGGAGAATCGATTCTTGAAATGATCTCGCTAAGCTCACCTTACTTAATACTAATGTTTAACAGGAGCGGAACACGGACTCCGACGCTGAGAGCGCGTCGTCGCACGTGGCGCACGCGCCGGCGGCGCACGGCCACGCCCACACCGAGAACATCAACGTGCGCGCCGCCTTCATACACGTGCTCGGCGACTTCTTACAGAGCTTCGGCGTGCTAGTCGCCGCGCTGGTTATATACTTTAAGGTGAGCTCCATTTCTATATACTGCCTTGTTGTGGTTGCCCCAAGTAGACTCAACAGATTTCTCTTTATAGATTTCTACGTCCAGCTATGGACTTGCGTAGGTGGACATAGAAATCTATAAAGAGAAATGTGTAGAGTCTAGTCGAGACTTCAGTGCTAGATGAATCTATATTAATACGGGAAGCAAAAAGTTTAGGAACATTTTTAAGAATATTGCGAGCCTAGAATGGTGTGTGATATTTGACATATGCCACTGGACGATCGCTAGTTTTAAATATTGCCGGCTACATTTGTCACGCTGTGTTTTGAATAACTTTTTCAGCCGGAATGGAACCTCGTGGATCCTATCTGCACGTTCATGTTCTCCGTGCTGGTGCTCATCACCACCTTCAACATCATCAAGGACACGCTGCTGGTGCTGATGGAGGGCTCGCCGCGAGATGTCGACTTCCAGGTCACTTAACATGTTGGCTTATTTTAGAAAGAAGGATGTATTCTAACGAGCTAATTTAGTGACCACCGTTCCACACTAAAATCAGGATACATGCAGGGGTTGCGATTTGATCTTCGTATTATTCTCTAATTGATTACTTTTATGTTTTACTAGCCCCCCCCCCCGGCTTCGCACGGGTAATTAACGAAAAATTCATAAATTATATCGCCTGTGTTCATCGGGGATAATGTAGGATTTTAATGATGAAAGAATTTTTCAAATCGTTCCAGTACTTTCAGAGCCTATTCATTTCAAACAAACAAATAAATCTTTCCTCTTTATATTATTAGTATAGAAGAGTGTTTTCATTTCATTTATTTGTCATAGTGGGATTACTATGTGACGACTATAATACAAGAGATTGCATCTTTTGGCTGTTTGTAAACGTGTGATGTACGTTCCAGGAGGTGGCCAACACGTTCCTGTCGCTGCCGGGCGTAGTGCGCATCCACAACCTGCGCATGTGGGCGCTCTCGCTCGACAAGACGGCGCTCTCCGCTCACCTCGCCATACGTACGTACACACACACATACTAATTTTAATATACGATCCACCCGTAGTCTAAAATGATACAGACAGAGCAGGGACTGTTCTGCTGCTGTTAATACAGCTACTGATTCCTTCAATTGTTTTAATTTGTTTAAATAAATGTTTTCTCGATATGTTTACATCCTGCTCGAAGGACCATAATTTTACAACTTACAAGTATTACTAGTAATGTGATCTAGTTTTGAACTTGAAGTCTTGTTTGTGGAAAAAAATAATAATAATCCATTTACATTTCAGGCAGCGGCATCAGTCCACAGAAGGTGCTCGAGCAAGCTACCCGTTTAGTCCACGAGAAGTACAACTTCTTCGAGATGACGCTGCAGATCGAGGAATTCAACGACGGCATGGAGGAATGCAGCCAGTGCAAGATGCCCCAGGCGTAGGGCTTGCACAGAGTAGCGAAATAGAGGCTAATAAATAGCTTACAACGAACCATAAACAAGTAAAAAAATTCTCTCGCCATAGTGTGATAACCAGCAGAGGCTGATTTTACATAGTTGAAATTATAGTCCAACCAACTTATCTGTGAACTGAGTGGTGTCGCCACCGTCGTTTTAGTGTTACCAATAAAATATGCACAAAATCGATATGGTTCAAACAGAATTGTTAGTTAAAATTCAAAAAGTATTTTATTTTATACGAAAACAGAGGTATCATGTCCGGTTTAAAATTCGCAATTATTTACAAGGGCTGAGGTTACGTTCTTCTGCTATTCACCTCTGACATATTTTTTTTTAATTCAGGCCTTTATTTATATCAAAAATATAAGTTACGAATTTTAAAATTAGGAATGAGTATATTAGAGGAAGTCTGAATGTTGCTCCAGTGACAGAGAAATAGAGGAGCAAGAGGTTAGCGCGGTGTGGGCATGCTATGCGGAGGGAAGAAGGACATATAACAAAGAAAGTAATGAGAATGAACGTGGACGGTTATAAGGGTAGAGGAAGGCCGAAGAAAGCGTGGATGGATTGTGTGAAAGATGACATGTGTAAGAAGAGTGTGAATTCAGATGTGAAGGTTGATAGAGGGTTATGGAAGAGAAGTACGTACTGTGCCGACCCCACATAGCTGGGAAAAGGGCAGGGAGAAGAAGAAGAAGTTACGAATTTTAGTAGTGGTATTACCTATCTGTGCAAAAACATTAATCAAAAATATAATCGCTAAGTGCCCAATATAAGTAAATTCATTTTCATTAGGGCAATGTGGCAATGTTTGAACTGACAAGCCAGCAGGCAACATTCAATATGGCGGACGTAGTTCTACTTTTCACAGATAAGTCGGTTGGTCGGACTATATTTTAAGACTTCATAAGCCACAGAGTTGTTTTATAGAGGCTATAGTCACGTTACAACCTGAAGAGGTTGCTGTTAGACTTAAAAAATAGTTTTAACATGGTGCATAAAAATCTCTCGCCGCAGTGTAACTTCCGTCAGAGGCTGATTTTACGTAGTTGAAATTATTTTTATATTTGATAGGCCACAGAGTAGCTTACATAGAGGCTACAATCTTTAATCACCTTCACACATGTGTCCTATTTTGTTTGATTTTAATCATTTTGATTACAACAATATTGAATCATACATTTGTTTTCAATATATTATTTTCTTTATTTTAAGTGAATTTTTTTGCATGTCTTTAATTAGGAACGATGCGAATTCATAAATTAATATATAATTATATCTATAATAATATTCCTGAAAGGTATTATTCCATTAGTTGCTTTTAATTAATTAACATTAAAATAATTTATAAATGACTATAAACTATGTAAAGTCTTTTGGAAGGTGCTCCGTTTAGGTAATGTAAGAAAGAAAAATAATTAAAGATTTAATAGTTATTATTAAAATTCCTTCATAAATTATGGTTATGAAAGATCACTTTATGACCGGTTAATAAGTCTTTATGATGCCGACGCCGACATGAACGGTACTAATTGTATTTATCTCGTAGTACAATGGATTGATGTAAAAACAGTGTAAGTTTGATTAGAGGTTGCATTTTACACATAAGACATAGTACCATTGTTACATGTAAGCCTTAATATTAAGTGTAACGTAATAACAGACAAGATTTGTATTTATGTCTGTAAATCACAAACGATCGTTCACGAACAGATCGACGCCTTTCCGCTTTAATTATCTCGGTTAAAAGTGGGTTACGATTGCTTTAACTGAGGATTTAAAAAGTTTAATTTTTACTTACTTCCAATGGAAGTAGTTTTGGCTGGTATATGAATCATGGCACGAATTTTCAACATTTTATTTGAAGTCGATTAAAACCGAATTTATTGTTAAAAAGTGATGTTAAGTGTATATCTAATATATATTTAATGTAATGTATACGATAGTGTGTGTTTGACCGGAATGAAGTTAGCTTCTCGCAAATTTACACGTCACGTGTCTTGGTCGTGTCTGAAGTTGGCAACAGACAGCAATGCAGCTCGAAGATGTCTTCTTTCTCTATCGAACCTCTTGTTTTCGTCTTAAAAACACAACGTAAACAATTTTTGTTAACATTTCCCGTAACATTAACGTTCAGCTTGGTTAGTTTTATGTAAATTATATTAATCTATACTAATGTTATAAATAGGAAAGATTTGATTGTTTGTTTGCATTGAATAGGCTCTGAAACTACTGGACCGATTTGAAAAATTGTTTCACCATTAGAATCCTACATTATCCCTGATGAATATAGGCGATATAATTTATGAATTTTGGAAATTTTAAGAGTTTTAAGAGTTAATTGCCCGTGAGAAGCCGGGGCGGGCCGCTAGTTCTATTATTCTTAGACTGTATTTCCATGAAGCTAACTTCACGTCACTGGCGCTAACATTGCCTACCGTAAGCGAAGGTACCAAGGAGTATATTATAGTTATGATTTAGGTAAATGTCTTCTTACAAAATAATAAAGTCGGACCGTTGTATTGAAGAAACGCAACAAAGTAATTTATAATAGGCTATATTTACTAAGTAACGGATAACATGTAGGAAATAATTGATGGAACGTTCCAGAATATTCTATTTTCCTTCCTATAGTATTATTTGATTGTTTCTTTCGTTGAAAGTAAATTTCGAATTATTGAAAATATTTAAAACAATCACATTGTAATCGTATAAAAACATATTGTCTAATCTGTCTGTCTGTCTGTGTGTCAGTCCATGGCTCATTCAAAAGTTATATTTCCTATCGAAATTTGGAAGAAAACTGATATCGTGGCTTCGCCCGTATTCTGTTCATTTGTTTGACAATGCAACAGATGTTATTGTTGCGGGCTCTGCCGCGGGCCATAGATTTAATTTTATGTCGTCGTTCTATTTAATTAATTATTAAATATGAAGATTTCTGTTCGAATTAATTTAAGTAAAACACTTTTAATAAAATAGATGAATTGAAATCGTATTTTTTTTAACTAATACGTACGGTTCCGGTGATATTTAGAAGTCACCGAGAATTTAACCCTTACCCTGATACAATTAAGATCTAACCGTGAAACTAACCACAAGACCTCTGCCGATGGCACTGCATGTATTGCAGAACCTTCCACTTTAGCTACTTTAAATATGTCATCGAATTAAGAGAAAATTGGACACTTGTTTTAGGATTTTTTTTAATGCAGATGTAGGTGGTGAACGAGCAAGTGGGTAACCCTGATGTTAAGTGACCGTTACCCATAGGCATCCGTAACAAGCAAAGGAGCTGCAGATGTGTTGCCTACATTAAATGGACAGAGGAAGAGATAGCTAGGAAAAAGGAATATTTCCTTTTCCTATTCTTCCCCGTCTAATCCTCTTTCCCTTTCTATCCTACTCTTATTAGGAAAGGATGGTAAGGGAAAGTAGACTGAAATTGAGCCAACCGGCACTTCATTTATCAAAGGAAACGCAGAAGCATACTTCCACTTCACGCCTGACTTCTGTGAGGTCGTGGTATTTCGCCGATGGAGCCGGCCCATTCGTGCAACAGATGTTATACTAACGACGGTACACCAAATAATTTTGACAACGATCTAGCCCAATTTCATCACTGAATGATTTTTTTTTTATAAAGAAGCATATTTCTCTTAATTCTACGTAGTACGTGTACGTGTGTACGTAACACACGATCGTTGATTTCGTCCGACATTAGTGGATGTTAAGTGATTCTTCTTTTGAACCAGTATTCGTCCACTGCCAGACGTACGCCTCCCATATTGAACGCCTCAAAGATCTGTTCCCTGCCGCCCTCGTGCAATGTAGTCCCGCGAACTTGACAAGTGTGATTTTCCCTACGATGTATAGGGATTGGGTAAAATTAGAAAAACGGTGTTTCAACATTCGGCTAAGATCTTGCAACAAATAAAAGCATAAACACCTACACTGTGGTGATTTGTAAAATTATGAAACTTTTCATATCTCGCACCCAAAGGACATGCGTAGCGTGCATTGCGCATTTAAAGTTCTTCTCAATTGTAAGAAATAATATAAATAAAAAACTTTAATTTACATTCATAATGAAATATATAATATATACAACACAAAAGTAAATTATTTCTACAATATTTTAATATTTTTTTTATTTAAATATTGTAGAAATAATTTAAGTAAGATGTCTTTTAACCATTAGTGTTCTAGGAGACGGTTCACGACAATAGCTGAATGGCGGATACGAAACTATAACCTCATGTGTTGCAGTCCGTACCCGTAACCACTAGGCTGTTGGCGTTAAATTAGGTAGTGCAGGCGTCTTATTCCCATGTGTTGGGCAAGCAGTGCGTGCGCGTCAGCTTGGCGTAGTACCGGGCGGAGAGGCGCGGCGAGCGCGTGCGGGTTGGCGAGTCGTAATCCACGTCGTATAGGCCGAAACGTTCCCTGTACAGAACAATATATAATATACTAGTTGTTGCCCGCGGCATCGCACGCATTCGTTTATTTTTCTCCTGGCTGGAAACTATCGTGATTTCATTCAGCACATAATAATTTCGAATTATAGGTTGTTAGTGACAAAACATTACCATGGCAAATGACATTGTAAATTAAGGATTATCTATCCATCGGGAACAGTTTATTTACGGTATAAATGATAATCTCCCTGACAATGTGTATGTATTTTTTTTGATCGGTTGAATCGTTAAGATGTTAGAGCGTAGCAACGCCGTAGTAGCCCGCAACAACATCTGTTGCACTGCAGGGCCGGCTAGCCGGTGAAATACCACGACCTCACAGAAGACAGGCGTGAAGTAGAAGAATTCTGCGTTTCGTCTGATGAATAATTCTGGTCCTCTTCCCTTTCCCATCCTGTTCTAATAAGGTAAGCATAGGAAGGAGAACAGGATTTAACGGGGAAAAGATGGATAGAAAAGGAAATATCCTTTTTTCTATTTATCCCTTATTTACTAAAGGTATGCAACGCATCTGCAACTCAAAAGCTTGTTGCATATGCCTATGGGCAGCGGTCATGTGATATCAAATGAACCGTATGGTCGTTTGCCACCTTCTATGAAAAACAAATAACAGTCGACACCATCGAATGCATTTAACAACGTTCCACTTTCTTGTACTCACGAGAATCCTCTTGTCCACTCAAAGTTATCTATGAGGGACCAGTGCGTGTACCCGCGCACGTCGCAGCCATCTTGCATGGCCTGGTGCAGCGCGCGAAGGTAGCTGTCCGCGCACTGCACGCGCCGCACGTCGCGCTCGCCGCGGGGGAGCGACACGCCATTCTCAGTCACCAACACCGGTGGGTTGTTGAACGTTACTCTGATGTAGTTCAGCGCACGACGGAAGCCCCACGGCACTACCTAAGGCAACATCAATATCAATACCACCCTTTGCACACAAGTAACACGACCTCACAGAATTTCATCGTAGAGATATTTTCCACGTTTTGTCTGATATGTGTTCTGTTATCTCTTTTTGGCTATGTATGTTATTTTTAAGAATGAGGTGTCATTAGATTCATATTCTTCCCCGGAATGTCATAGGAGTCCCGTCAGTGGGTTTATTGTTTTTATTTTTTTCAAATTAACTATTGTTTGTTATAGTAGAAGACGACAAACATAGTGGGTACAAGGCACAAGGTATACAATATGCGTAGGCATGTTCCTCCTAGATAGATATTCCGACTAATTTCTTCCATAAGATCTTCAGATGGTCAGCTATATGTGATGTTCACTGACGAACATTCATGCGTGCTATTTACAAAGTAAAATCGTTGCAGTTACAAATAATAAAACAAAAAAATGCCACCCAAAAATAATAGTAAAAGGTCCAGATACCCTAAGCCAAGTTGAATTAGTTCTCGGCCAATCCGACTTCTGCGATATGACGACACCCATGTCAGTGTAGAAGGAAGGCTGGGGGTATATCTTGCCGCTGCCCGCCGCCACGAGATATGTGGTGTAGTGGTTCAGGCCGAGGAAGTCCGAGGACCCTCGTAAGGAATCCAGCTCCTCCTGTGTGAAGACGGGCAGACGAGAGCGGGGGAAGTTCTGACGCTTAGAGATCTCGCTTATACGTTGCTTCATCACCGGAGGATAGTCACCCGCGGCAGAGAATATGGGGTGCGCGAACCAGCCGAACTGGAATTTATTGTGCATCCATAAATACAAATCACACTTGAAAGGCTAATAGCCTAAAGATTAAGGGTACGGACTGCGAAACATGAGGTCATGGGTTCGAATTCACCATTCGAATGCGTGAACCATGTCCTAGCACAAGCTTGAGCTTAGTTGGAATGGTTAATAGACATATTGGTAAATAACATTAATAATATCTACTAAGATTTACAAAAATTACACAAAAGGATGCAAAGGTTCGTCTGGATTTGTGCTGTTCTGGATCACATCTAGAAAATAAGACAGATAAAGACCGGATAGCTATTTATATTGTCTACCTTTCTACGTAAGCTCTTAGCTTGAAGACCAGCCCAATGAACATAATCC
>DWTW01001289.1:0-12983 GCA_018246275.1 Papilio slateri
TTAAATAGCCCGGAGCGAAAGGGTTAAAGTTGTGTCGAGTCCATTTTTGAATTGCACCCTCGTGGGGCATGGGCCCCACAATGGGAAACACCAATCTAGATGATGCAAATCCTGAAGATTCTGATAAGGATAATGTGACGAAATTTTTAAATTATTGCATTTTTTTAATCTGATGTTTTGGAGAGGTTTAAAATTATGTTCAATAATAGCTAATAAAAGCGTCTTAATAAAACACCCGCTCTGGCTTTGCACAGATTAAACTAATTATCTATAGACAGGAATACACATGTGACATATGAAAACAGCCTAGATGACGAAAGATGAAGTGTTGTCTATAAACTAAATTACAGCAACATCTGTTAGAATCTTATGGAACTTATAAATAACTATAAAATTCAATATGCAATAAAAAAATATTGAGGTCATTAATCAAAATAAAACCCATCCTATCTCTCAAGTTGGATCAAATTACACACAGAATACAACATTTCACTATCATAGGTTGAATAGTTTCGGAGTTTATCATGGACCAACATTGTGACACTGGAATGTGATATATTAAGAAATACTCACATCAATCTCTGCTTCATTAACTACATGTGTGGCATCAAAGGGACAGTTAGTCTTATTTCCCTTGGTATACTGTTTAGAGCACTTTTGTAAGTGCGTTTGCATCTTGTATTTTTCCACCTGATGGGCAGGGTTGTAGGGACAGGTTATCATTGTGTAAGGGCTGGGATCTGCCATTGCTGAAACAAGATAGAATTAAAGAATTTTAATTTATTATAGGTTTTTAAATTGAAATTTGTACATTTGCAAATCAAATTTGGCTTTTTGAAGATCACTTTGAATTTGATTTGCAAAAAAATTATTATCGTTAGTAAATTATTTCGATAACCTACTAATATTTCATATATGCCCAAGGAGGGTTGGTGTTAGGCGGCCTTAAAAAAAAACTATAGCCAAAACCTATAACAGTATGAACTTTGGTCATACTGTGCCAACCCCACATAAATTTGAAAAAGGCAGAAAGAAAAAATTGGCCTCAAATTTGAAAGATTATTTGATAATAAAAAAACAATCAAATATAAAATTGCTGTGCAAATTAGTTGTAGTCAATAAGAGGGAGAAAAGGCCAAAACACCCAAAAGACCCAGATTTTTAATCAAGCTAATTTATGAGAACAGCGTTACAATGTCCACCGTCAGCAGTGGTAAGTTTAGAATTAGTTGACGGCAATCGGGAGGGGAGGGATCGCATCCGGAAGGGGCAGAGGTCCCCTTTCCATTTTTTATAAACCTAAAATTCCTTAGAGTTGCTTTTGTCACTCGTCAGCAGCTGCCATGACTCACTCGCTTCACTTGCTCAGCTCCCAAAAATTGCTCCTTGGTAACCTAACTGTAACATGTTGGGTTTATATAGTCAAAACAGAAAACGAAAGCTAGAAAGATTTTCAACTCCAAGTTCTATATCTAACGCAGACCTAGTCTTTTAATAACTCGACCAAGTACATTTGTTTTAAAATATGTGATGATTTTTACAAACTATAGTAGATAGCTGTGTTAATAACAATTATTTTGTCAGTGTTTATATATGAGAAACTAGCTGAAGGAAAAAGAGAAATACCTTATTTTTAACTATTTCGTTTTATTAATATTAAAAGAACCATTAAGTTTTAAGACTTGACGCCATCTTGGTCTACGTTCATATCTTCGTATTTTCTTAAATCACATTTATATAATAAGCAAAAACATAAGCTCACACATGGAATGCGTATTAATAGACAACAACTCTTAATGTTTGAATAATTTAGCGCATGTGCTATAACGTTTGTATGCCAAGTTTGAAGCAACAAGTAAAATTATTTGCAAGTATGCTATAGTGTTGTAACAAACGGAAAAGATTCAAAAAAGAAAGTGACACAGAGATCCTTATTGATAAAATGCAATTTCAACTTATTTCAATAGCTATTAGTTCGGAACAACACATATTTTGTTAGCCCTACGGCATCTCAACGATTTGACAATCATGATTTTCTCAATTATATGCTTACCTTATTGTGGATCCTTATCTGTTCGCTATGCAAAAGTGTTCACAGCAAAAAAAACGTTTCTAAAACTTAACTCCAAAATGACTGAAAAATCTTTTATTAACAGCAAACTAAAACTGGAAGAAACAAAATGCACGTCCAACCAATACCACTGACATCGTAGACAACAAATTACAAAGAGTATGTTATAAATAAGAGGGACTTCTAAGAAAAGAAATATACCAAATTCGGGTTCCATTCTCATACCACCATGGCCGTCAAATATAATCTATGGACAAATTTCCTCAGATCAGAAGCATTTATTTTGCATATAATAACAATAATAACGTACTGTCGACAAAGTCCTTTCAATTACTTTTATAATGTTAATTAACTAATTTTATGACAATGTACTAATTTTACTTGTACTAGCGATGCCTACTGCATAATATGTACTATCAATAGTTTTTGCTTGATAAGTGAAATTTGAATTGATAGGCATTTGAAATTGTTATAATGTAGTTGATAATCAATTGATATTCATTTTTTATAATTATGATTTACAGGTGTGGCGGATTCATGTAACAAACGGTTATAGGACAGGGATATAGAGAGAGAGATCTAATATGTGTGCAATGAGAATACCTTTTTAGATTATTGTGTACACATAAATGTATCTATTACAGAAAGTTTTTTATTTGGCCGCATTTAAGCACAATGTTATTAAATAAAAATTCTAATTATAAAAGTTACAACACAACATTGAGCTCAAATGTAAAACTGTTTCAAATATGGAATTATGTATTAAATTAATCTTTTACTACCGCCATTTACATAAACACAACCATCAAAAAACAAACGTACTATTTAGCCCGTTAGGTTGATAGCATCGTTTTTTCTCGTATGACTGAAAATTAGACCATAAATATTTTCAATGTGGTTGAGAGCTTCTGCCAATTTGACATAATTATTTTGTTCGAAGTCAACCCTCTTATTAACGTAGTTGGTACATACTCTTTGGTTCTTACACTTGGCATTGCGGACTGTCAAAGATTTTTAAAGTTCCCGTCACGAGAAGCTATAAATTTTGTAAACACACATTCAGGGGTTCGCAACCTTTAACGCAACGCCTACAACGTTATCTCTGCTGAAATTAAAGAATGCTGTAATGAAGGAATCGACCCGACTACAAACCATCCAGCAATTCATATAATTTTTTACAGCCAGTGGCGGATCTAATACATCATAAATTTGACAATAACAATTTTTTGACACGTGTTCTAATCCTATCTTCCAAACTAATGTTATAAATGCGAATGTGAATTTGTTTGTTAGTTTGTTACGCTTTCAGGCGTAAACTACAAGTGATCATCATGAAATTTTGCACACACATTGTCAGTGGTACAGAAAAGAACATAGGGTACCTTTTATCCCAAGAAAACTTTCCGAGGCATAGATAAATATAATAGATCGCCATGGTAAAGTATGACATAACAATAACAATTGACCTTTGTTACTGTCATGTCATACATTACTATGAAAACTGATAATAACTTTTTAACATTCACCTATAAAAGCCAAGCAATTATACGATAGCTTGCGAAGCCGCGGTAACATCTAGGATACCTATAATTCAAAGTTCTACGCGGAATCAAATTACAAAAATTTCCAGAAAGGAAAAATATAATATATAAAATCGATTCTTGCATGAACAAAAATTGTATAATTTTGGGCACGGCGAAGTTATCGGTTTAAAACAGTACAAGTAGCAATTCAAAAGAGTTTATCTATCATAGTTATATTTTTGACTGGTAAGAAGTGGTTTTTGGGTGGTCGATCATATATACCAATAGTCATATCACCGGACTATGGCTATTTCAAAAATCAATGTCATAATATTCAGTCTGTTACAATATTTATTTTAGAGAAAAGCTAAATAATATTAACCTTCCTGGTGAATCCAAATCTATTAGTGAAAACTGTATGAAAATCGATAGCCAGACGTAGCGAGGGGCCTTTGTTTAAGGGCTCTTCAGACGATCGGTATTTTGCTAATAAGGTAGATTGCAACTGCAGCCGTCGCCACGTGTCGACGCTTTGCCGGCTGCCGTCGATAGATGACGCTTGCAGTTATGGCGTCCTCGTCCGTTATAAAGCGCCTCTCGTGTGAAGAGCCAATACGAACACGAGACAGCGTCCGGCCCGCGAGCCCCGCGCCCCGAGCCCGCGACCGTCTGTATCACCGCGGCCGTTGATTTTTTCGGTTGTGCATAGTTTTAAATATTTTGATATCTTCTTAATAATTGGTCAAAATGATATTATGTATAAGGCAATTATACATATAAGGATCAATATTTAATTCAAAAAAATAGCGTAGTAAATGACGTACAGTTTTTAATTATTTTTTTTAGTAAAAAACAGTTGTCAACCGCAGAAGATAGAGATGTGCTGAGTCTTATTTAGCATTTGGAGATCTGTATTTCTTCTCGATCTACAATTCTTTCCTATATTCATCATTCATGTATGTCCCAAAGTTAAGCCTATATATTATCAGTCAATTGGTTTGCGACTTTTTGGAGATTCCGAAATATGGTCTTTATTTATGTATATTGAATTGACTGTATACATAAACCATTCGGAATAAATTATCTGCACTATGGTAAAAACAGTTTCCCAATCCCTTGCGTGGTTTATAAGGAGTTAGTGGACAAACAGAGGACACTAAAGGCATTTTTGCCTTATCCATACTACTCCTATGTATAGAAGATTTTACTTGAATTGAGAAAGGTTAGCTGCGTGGTTTGAACACTCAATTCTAGTCACAACATCCACCTTTAAGCCACACTTTTCTCTTACTACGCTATTTTTGTCACATTACATACAAAGTCACGCCGAACATACTTCTTAAGGATCGCACCTCAACGGCATTAACTCTGCTAACATGCTGTTTCTGCCGAACCCGGCTCTCACTTCCATACATTAAAGTGGGGACTAGGACAGCATTTTGTATTACCATACATAGACATTCTGGATCCTCGCTACTGTGCCTATAGCCAGCCCCATTCATTTTATTTCCCGCATTCACTTGTCGTTCAAAATCTTTAACATGCCTACCACCATCTCTACTAAACATGTTCCACTTCTTTACCGTTAACATTTATTGTAATTACTGTAAAGTGACTACGTTTATCTTATCATTTTTGACAACATGTCTGACCAACATTTTTTAATATTGATTTCCATTCTGAATAGAGGGTGGGTTATTTAAACACTCGCAGTTTAGCCTAGGACACATTCTGTTTAGGACATTCTTAAATATACTTTTCTTTGCAATTAGCATCATCGTAATTATTGCAGAACATACATTAATGACATTATTGTTGTGTATGCTCTGATACTAAATATGCTTGTAGGATACAAATAATGTTTTTACATTTTATATTACACTCAACAAGCGTTTATCGGGGGGTGGTACAAAGGTGGAGATGAGCCGTTGCCAGGCAACCGTCTCGGCGCCCACGACGCGTCTCGCGCTTCATAATTAGCTTCTAAACTCGTATTATTGATAATATTGTAAAAAATAACTACGTGTATTTGTAATTGTGATCAATTTTCATATCTATTGCATACCATCATTATTTATTTAAAGTAAATTTTAAATAAAAAGCATTTATTTATTTATTTTCTTACAAATAACTAGGGAATAACATATATGCGAGAATAAATATGAATGTCAACAAAACCAATATAAAATACATGATTAAATATTAGTAGTGAAACTAATATTTAGTTATTAATTTAGTTGCCTTTATATTACTAAATCTTCATACTTTTGACTACCTTGAAAAATTATACCTTGTTTTCAATAAATTTCAATTATGTATCGCTAATAATATTTAAATTGATATAAGGGAAGGAAATAATTCCAAGGAGGAAATTACGCGGATGTTGCAACACCGTCTTGTATTTCGAACAGTAGTTAATCGTGCATACTAACTACAGTTATTGACTAGTCGTTGATTGATTTGGAATCAAATCATACATACAATTGCACAGTTGACTTTGAAAATGTTGACTAATTGAGTTTTAAATTTAGGAACATATGACCGACTTTGAACATGTGTGATGGACCATTTCAAAATATTTCTAGTGAAACAAACACGCCATCGCTTAGGGTACGAAAATAATCTTTATCTTAAAATCCTAAGGGCGGCAACGCGTTGTATGATTGTTAGCATATAATAAAAAAAATTCTTACGAACCTAGGTTAGGTATCGGAATTGAGATTGAAGTTGAGATTTACCGGCGACTAGCACAGTAGCAAAAATGGAAATGTTTAATTTTAAAAGTTATCGAAGTCAATCAGTGATGAATTATAAAGTTGAAAGGGTTGAAAGAATTATTGAAAGAATAGAAATGTACGATAGTTGTGTTAACAGTGAGGACTGCAAAAAAACTTAATATCTTTTGTACTAAAGACAAACTTGATGATAAATGCAAAATTAAAATTAAATTCTTACCATGCAACTAGCGATGGCTTAATTCACGATATAAAACAATATTTATTACCTAAAAATCTGCATGCTCTTTATTAACTCAATTAAACATTGTTTCTAAAAAATAATTATCGATTTGGCAGTTCGATTAAAAAAATTTAAGACCTTTTTGTGAGTCGTACTAATTCGCTAGCGAATTCTAATAAAGCAGCAAGTGAAATCCTAAAGCCCATAAAAGAACAGTTGGCTATTAAGAAGTTTGTCGGGTTACGAATCAGACGTATTACACAAATCTCATGGATGCCGTGCGTGCAGCAGAGGATGAGGAGCTAGCGCAGACCCACCCCGCTCACACCATGTCCAACATGCAAGGTAAGTATAGAAATTATTATAGAGACAAGCATGTACTCTCAGGATTCTCACAATCGAGACTATAATGAGCGAGGTACACGGAAAGTTTAATCAGGTAAAATCAGTTTAACCAACCACTACAGGATATTTATTATAATCGTGGGTTTTATAACAGTCATGTTCAGATTGATGCGAGGAGAAGAAGCGGTTTGAATTTGGTTTCATTTCGGAGTAATTTTAATCCAAACCCACGAGGTCGACAATACGTTTATTCCGCTCAACCTTTGAATACAAATGATGCACCACCGAATAAACCTGAGCTTGAAAAGTTTTTTTCGTGAAAAGAAATATATTGCAACATTAAACAACGATATGCAATACATTTCTACGGAATTATATGATAGGGAATGTTTGGGTTACTTGACGCGGGCGCATTTATTTCCGCTGTACGATCGAAAGTGATATCCGAAGGTGTAGCAGCACTACGATTATATTATTATTTATGGTATCGATGGTAAGATTATTCAAAGGCTATGTCTTTAGGTTTAGATAAACATCTAGACCTAAAGATACAGGCAGTATACCGGCATACATTTTATTTATTTGATAGATTAGCATATAAAAGAAATGGCATCATTGGATTAGATTTTTTAACTAAGTTCAGTTCGAAAATAGATTTCCATAATCCACTTTTAAGACTAAATGACTTTAATACTCATATGAAGAATACGTAGGTATACGTATTCTTCATCTACCTATGTATTCGTCAACTAGAGTCTAAACAAGTTATATCACTATACCAGCTCGAAGCGAATCAATTCATTATATTCAGTTAAAAGAAAATGTTTCTGAAGTTTGTTATTTATCGCAAATAATTACAAAAAGTATTTTTTTGCACGACTTAAGTTAAGCCCAAACAATATGATACCTACACAAATACTTAATTAGTGAACAATCGCAATCAATACCTATATTTCAGCCTGTGATCTTTCCTTTAAAACATTATATAATATGTAATAAATAATAATAAAGCAGAAAGAGCTCGTACGTTATTATCATTGTTGAAACTTGATCACTTGCATTCGCTAGCGAACGTAAATGCATGGCGTCATTGTGTTCCAAGTACGGTGGCACATTTCATTTACCTGGCGATAAGCTGACGACTACAAATATGTATGGACAGTGAATACAGTTAAAGCTGCTTGTACAAAACCAAATCGAATACCAAACCTAAGTTTAAAGTCAGAAATAGATGAACAAATTCGCCAATTAGTAATTATGCCAATAGAGAAAACTATGGTCAAGTCCAATTTTGTCAGTATGTAAAAAATCGATGGAAGGGGAAAATAAAAATTTTGACGATAGGTTTCCACTTCCATATAACGGATGGGCCATCATGCCATAGCATTTGGAATTTGAACATTTTATTGCATTTTTTTAATCATTACAGAATATTTCAGTAAATAATTTTTTAAGAAAAAAACATATCTTATGTTTGATGATACCAATGTGAGCAATCATTACTAATTCTTAAAAATGCATTACCTCCAATTCTGCAGTACCCGGATTTTGCGAATGAAAATGAATTTATGTTACAAACATGTGCATCAAATATATCCTGTGAGAGTAGTTTTATGCAATAAAAATATGAATGACGGGAGTGACAGATATACGAAAAAGCAACAAAAAAAAACTGAAATCCAATCACAGTACAATCTAACGGTCGCTATATTAAACCAAGTTACAGCATTCATTGAGGGACGCGGTCGCGCGGCGATCTCCATAACCAACTTTAAATTTGATAGTTATCGTATAATTTGCATCCATGCAATTACATTCTTCCCGCATGACTTTTTTTTGTTTATACTCAACTGCTTAGGGTCATAGCGTGATGTTAAATAACTAAAAATCTTCTTTAATAATTAGACTTTCGAATGCAAAAGGAAATTTTCATTACCGATTGGTAGGTAGCTCTTAATATATTGTGTTTGCCATTTTCGACCCTCCTAAAACCTATATTAACATCAACATTTTCAAAAACATTTCATAGTGTATTCCTACTCACTAAAAGGAACACGTGTGTAAAATTTTATAATTGTAGCACTAAAAGTTTGGCTACGCGATGACGAATGAGTGAGTCCGTCAGTCACTAGTATTTGACAAATATATAGTAGTAGACAGATAAATAGATTTCGAATATTTTTAACTTTTTCAATTGGTTTAAAATGTGTTATGTAATGTGTTAGCCGTGTCGCAGTAATAACTAATTCATATAATAGATTTTGAGGATTCTGAGGATAAAGAATAATTCCATTTTAAGATTGAGAATAACGCCATCTAGGTATAAATTTAAATAACAATAGGTACTTTATGTAATAGGAACTTAGGTCGTAGCTTTTACAACTATTAATTTTTATTGTATATTTTCTCATTTAGAAGGGAAAAAAAATATTGTAAATGATTTGTAACAGTTTATTTGTCATTGAAAATGTGTACACTTATAAAATATTGTATAACAATTATTTTTATTTGTAATTAAGTCTCCAGTAAGCTTAGTTACAACTAGTTAATACGTTGTAGTTCTCGAATAGTAGTTAAGGCGTGGTGCGGGAAATAAATTGCAAAATTAAAGTACACTGGTCTTGGTACATACGTTTGTGATAAAGCTGTTTTAGCACTAAAAACTTGCTGTACTACGAAAGGAAAGCTGGACAAGTGGACAACCACGCCTTAATAGAATACTGTAGCGAAATACAAATCTACAAGTAAACGTGTGCCTTGTAGTCAAAGAAATTGACTGAGGAAATCTTAGACCTCCTACCGAGTGATTAGATTGTCTACTGAGTAGGTGACTGAAGAAATCTTATTCCCCATACCGAGTGCAGAGATGTTCTGCATCTAAGGCTGTACTCGCCGACTGTCAGCGGGCGTAACGCAGTTTATGTTTCTTTAATTCATATTCTATTTTGTTCACACCGAACCGACGCTTCGCCTTTACGCAAGGCGTAATCCTGTTATTGTATTTTTGCAGTGTTATTTTACGTTCACATTGGGGCTTACAGTGAGCCTGTTTGATACGAACATGAACCTCGACAAACCACTATTATGATATTATGTAAATGGGTATGTGTAAATAAGTAGTGTGTAAACATTCTAACAATACGATGTAAGCATCTTAAGCTAGAAAAATAATTCAACAAGACGTACTATCTTCTATCCCAAGTTTACAGGTGAGATGAAGAGATGTTAGGGTTTTGAAATACTGGGAAGACCGTAGTCAATATAACATGCCATTAAGTAAAGAGGACTTAATGGAATGTTAAACGGACAACGGTCTTGTCGTTTATTGATATAAAATCTGACTCGTGACCACCTGTGACACGGTTGTAACACGAGAAGGAACCTAAAGTAATCAATGTTGAATAAAAAAATCTAAGAATAAAGTTTATTAGTATTTTCGTTAAATATTTTAACATGATTGTTTTACTATTGTATTTAAGCAAGATATAAAGTTTTTACGCAATTTGTAATGTGATCATGATTACAAATTAATTCGTATGCTTCGATCAATTATACCCTAGGTACACATTCCCAATTATTGGCACTTGGCACTACTACATCCTAATAAATGCATTTATAACACAATCCAGAAAGTACACCTTATATAATGAACATTCATGTCAAATGATGTCATAGTTTAATCAAAACACGTCAATGTACAGCGTCGTTGGCGTATTACTCGCGGGTACGTACGACGCACGGTAAGTGCACTTTGAAATTTTGTGCACTTATTTTTTTGGAGCCGATTTTTCCGTCCCTATCTGTGCACCTTATATTGTTATTCTACATCGGCGTTCGTTTTAATGAAACGGGATATTTTGTAGTTGTAGGTGTATCTCACGCTAGGAAATTAAAAAAACAATATGATTTTATTACCTAAAATAGATTTTTATTTGTGATTTAATTTTTTATTACTACTAAAAGTTTTATAGTCAAACGATTAATTCGTATTTTGCTGATTGGTTATGCACTCGTCAACAAAACATGTAACTATGAATTTATCATTTATGAAAAGCTGGTAGTAACCTCTACTCTACCATATTTAAAAATTATCTCTTAAAAATATCCAACTTTGATAAATGATCTTGCATAAATAATGTATACAATACGCATTCAATGTTTGGTGGTTTTCCCTACCTTAACATTGTGATGACCTTTTGTCTAAACACACACTTATGTAGGTTTAGCTGACAAGCAACTTCGTTTCGCCTTACAATTAAATTTTATTGTGGTATCTTAATCTGTATATCTAAATAAACTGTATTAATTTTGTATCAATTGCTGGATGGGTTACACCCAGGTCGATTTCCTGAGCATAGTGGACGACAGAGAGTGGCGCGGCGCGAGGGTAATCAAGCGAGTCCCGTCATCGGTGCAGGACTCGCGCTTGAATTTATTATTGCACGCGTTTGTTTTTACTCTGCCTCCTAAGATATTAATTTTAATTATATGCTGTAAAGTATTATCATAATGTGCATGAAATGCTTAAAGATAACTAACGTATCTAAGTTGATAAGGATTAACACTGTATCTATCTTAATTTTTTCTTTCCAATAGTTCTTTCCAATTTCCAAATTCCAATATATAATATCTAATAGCAATACCGCAATTCCAATAACCGCATTGTACGTGACCATTTTTAGAAGTTAGAATGGATATTGTAAGCTTTCCTTAAAAGATTGATATTTATGTCATCGCGAACTTTTTGTAGACCTATGAAAGAGGAATATCCCAGCATACATTGTTTTGTACTATCTCAAAGGGCATAAATAGTTTTAGGCAGTGTTTTCGATGAAAAGAAAAATTGCTCCCATACGGCGTGACTTTTTCCGACGCTTTCAACAATCACATTTCAACGAATTAACAAAAAATGCACTAAACCTTCCTCATGAATCACTCTGCTTATTGGTGAAAACCGCATGAAAATCCGTACAGTAGTTGTTGAGATTGTCGCAAACAGACAGACGCGAAGATTTCGTTCTATAATGTGTAGTGACAAGAATGATCTAGCCGTGGGTTTGCACGGCCGAAACTTTTTCATAAAAGCATGTAGTGATATCAATTTTGTGTCGTTCGCATGGCATGTAACATGTTGTACGTTAAATATATGGCATAAACAAATCTTGAAACAATCTTTGAAATTGTCGTGTTTGTAAGTGTTAAAGATGTGTTGTGACGTCATCGTCAGAGGTCAAACACTTCCATGATGTCGACGCAGCTCCGTAAACATGAAAAACACATTTTTGAACAAGTTTCGAAACAAAACATGCATCAATGTGAACGCCAAATATGATTATTTTGAATGTATGTTATCAACGCGAAAAAGGATACCATCATATTTTAAAATTAGTACAAAAAAAATTGTCATCTGTTGGCGGTGCGATCACGAGCCCCAACACAACATGTTTTGAGATGTGTTTCGAAACTTTGAGTTGTAAAAACAGTGAGTGTTTAGTGCGAACTCATGGTAATTTAAACATGTTTCGAACTGACCAGGCATCAAAAATATTTATCCTAGATCTCTATAATTAACTTGAAACAGCAAGTATTCAATTTTGTTCAGTTAACTGGATTAAGAGCCGGGCCCCGTTTCAATTCGTAGCTCACTATTTGCACTGACGCTGCTGATATGGCTTTCGATAATTGTTTAACACGCCTGGCCCTGCATTTTCTCTGTCAATTCAATGAAAGCAAATGGGATTCTATTATAAAATAAATAAATAAATACTCATATCCCTTATCCTAAAGAGTAGTCAGAGATTACGAATTTCCATTTGGCGTGATCCTGGCACACCCCTATCGATATCTATTCATCTACGCTCACATGCTTGTCGGTTAAGGTTAATTACCTCCTTTCTGTAATAAAAAAGTCTAGAGAGAAAAATGTTGGCATATATGCTCTGTTACCCGTGCGGAGTCTCTCTCTCTCTCTCCCTCTCTCTCTCTCTTTCTCTCTCTCTCTCTCTTTTTTAACCGACTTCCCCGACCGACGAAAGGAGGAGGTTATCAATTCGATTGCTTTTTATGTATGTACATCGATCACACTG
>DWTW01001290.1:0-12982 GCA_018246275.1 Papilio slateri
ATATATATATATATATACCCAAAAGATGATCGTCGACCACAGATTCTTAATCGAGAACATAATCTCAGACTCTCTCACTCATTTTGCCGTCCTTTCTAATCGTGAGTTTACACTGCCGAAAACATTCACCTAAAACATGTCATCTCTGTTTTTTTTTATAGAGAGAGATAACACGATGTTTTTTGTGATGTTTTTTGGAGTGTAAACTCACGGTGAGTTTCTTTCCCTTTATCACTTTCTAAATACCTTACCGTCGTATCTGCACATGCTGTAGGTTGTTGTTGTCGTAGGGCTGGTCCTGCGGGCTGTCGGGACCGGGTTTGGCGCGCGCCTTTTTGGGCTTGCCCTTTGCGCTCGCGATCACCGTCGGCTGGCTGATCAACTGCGGGTGCGGGTTGGGGGATGCTGGAAAGAGAAAACGACATTTAGAAAACACTGGCGTAATAAATTAAGATTGAGAAATGGGAACACTACCCTTTAATACATTTACGTGATATAAAACTGATATGGCTGCTACATCGTTACACGAAGTATTTGAGATCAATATCTATTCCTGACTCTAACTTTATGTGGTATTACACCTAATTTCTCCTATATTATTAAGAAACCTATTGAATGAAATACATCGAGATTTATGGAGAGATCATCGCTATATCTAAAACACAATCGAAACCACTAAAACGGGTTTAATCGGCGAAGTGATATCAAAGAAAAACTTACTGTTATTTCTACTTTTGAGAAATAACTATAGAATCCATATCTAGAACTTGTTGCTTTGAGATCGATTTAAGCTTACTGTAAAATAGGTATTAGTACTAAAGGTAGCGGAAATAGTATAATGGTAGACTCACGCAGCAAGTGATGGTGCGGCGGCCTGGGGCAGTGGTCGTCGAGCAGGCGCACGATGTCGTCGTGCATGCGTTCCTGCGCCACGTCGCGGGGCAGCCGGTCCATGTGGTCGGTGATCTCGCGGTTGGCGAGCGCGTCGAGCAGCGCGCGGCACGCGCCGTACGAGCCCTCGCGTGCGCCCAGGAACAGAGGCGTCTCGTCCTACAAACATTGCAACAAACGTCATAGCATTGCAACAACATCATTAATTTCATCATTCATTCATTCATCATTTCATCATCATTCAGTCAAAACATTGCAACATCATCCACCCATTCTATACTTCTCTCCATTCGCTTTTATCCACTACCTTCTCTTTTTCATCATACCTTCTACTTAGTCTTCTCACTCTCTATCCAGTCATCTTATCTCTAGTCATCTACTCTCCCTTTTTCCTACATCCCATTTTCATTCCTTATCCAGTCCATTCTCATCGTTTCGATATCGGGCTGATGAGATAGTAATGTGATGTGTTAAGGTGTAATCGTTAATAGTAACCTTGTCGTCCTGCGCGTCCCTGTTGGCGCCGTGCACGAGCAGCACGTTGACGGCGTCGACGTTGTTGACGGCGGCGGCCCAATGCAGCGCCGTCTTGCCGCTGTTGTCCGCCGCGTTGATGTCCGCGTCCGCGTTGATCAGGTCCTCCACCATGCCCTCGATCGCCAGTCTGGGGTACACAATGAATAAAAAAATGAAATACATTCACATTTAAATATTAATTGTTTTGGCAATGGGTCGTTAAATTCTAAATATTTAACTCGAGTTTAATAATATGTAACAATATGGTATCACACTGAAGCATAAGAGAAATATATTTAGTTTATGTATAGTCATAGGCATTAACAAATAAACAGCTTAATTAGTTAAATGTTTGTCAAAATGAAGAATGAAATGAGAAGTGTCCTAGGGGCAAGACTCAAACACAAATTAACACTACAATCTAATAAACAAAAAGAAAATTTTAAAATGTCACGACCACCGTAATAAGATTGGCGTTGGTTAGGTGATGATACATGATGAGAGAGAAGTAGGAAAATGGTCAAGGTTGATCACAGAGTCGTACCCTCGATAGGGAAAAAGAAATAAAGGAAGGCAGGTCAAGCGATGGGAAGACGACCTCAAAAAAATAACAGGTCGCTTGTGGCTAGTAAAGCTAGGAATAGACAAATATGGACTTCATAATATATACTCCAGACAAATATTGTATACAATACATTAGCGTATTTACCTAGCGGCAAGTATGAGCGGCGTAGTGCCGTCGTGCATCCTCGCGTTGAGGTTGGTGGCTCTGTTGCGGAGCAGGATCTGGAAGACGCCCATAGCGTCGGCCGCGACCGCCGAGTGCAGCGGCGTGCGGCCCGTGTTGTCTTGGGAATTGGCGTCCGCGCCGGCGTCCAGGAGACGCTTGGCTGCGTCAGCTCTGGCATATCTATTAGTCACAAATATACACATGTTAATAAATTTCAATAATGCGATTTTTAAATAAATAATAAGTACGTAAGAGCGAGACAGACAGAGAAAGAGAGAAGTCATGTATCTTTTTTGGGTTTATGGATTAGAGTTGATTTTAAATGTCTTTAATGTATTTATTATACCTGGCGGCGAGATGCAGGCTGGTCTCGCCGGTCTTGTCCATAGCGGCGTTGAGTTGTGCGCCCTGCGCCACCAGCTCGGAGATGATGTGCGCGGTCTGCTCGTCCTCTGCGTCAGAGCCAGTATCCAACGCGCCGCCGCGGATGGCCGCCACCATCAGCGGCGTCATGCCCAGCGGCCCACGAGCGTTCACGTCCACGTGGCCGTCGTGCTGCGGAACAATCGTACGTGGTATTTTCATACACACCTACACTATATTTTAAATCGGGCCATCTAACAACGTGCTGAATTTTGCCGAATATCGGATAGATATGAAATGGTTCAGGTCATGTAACTCAGAGATCGAGAGTAACACGGAATTCATGATACAGTCCATTCTGTTAGAAACTCTCTCTAAATGAGTGATGACTCGACATTTTTAGCTGAAACTAGTGATGTGGTCTGGAAGTCGGTAGATGGCGGGTCTCGTGGTCATGTATTCTTTTCGCAAATTTGTACGAACTACTAGATCGTAGAACTAACTTTTAATTACAATATTATCAAATTATATATCTGCTAACAAAATTAAGATGAAATTATGTAAAACAGTTGTGGTTTCACTTACAATTGCCGGTGGTGTCATCATACTAGGCGGCACTCGAATGTCCGCCGCGTCCAAATGCTGCTGAGTCCAGACCCTGGAATCATGTCCCGCCTCCTCGTAGTCCGTAATAGCTGTGTGATCAGAAGCGTAGCCCCCAGGGGCACCGTTAGCATCCCCGGGACCTCGCGCCCTCTTCGCTCTCGGCGGAGCTGAACCGTCATCGTCATCGTCCGACCAATGCGGCGGTCCCATGTGACCACCATTTATATCCACGTCAATGCAGCCTATGGAAGCTTTGTTCAAATTCCTCATCTCCTGACCGTCCGGGCCGCGTCGCCGCGTGCGCCGTCTCGTCGAAGAGTTGTTTCGGATGAAGCCCTCGGGGAACCATGTTATGCCGGCAGCGCGCTTCCTTTGAGCGGTCACCAGTACACCAATAAGTAAACCGGCGAGGAGTACTAAAATAACGCCGATGAATACATATTTCGAGTTGGTGGGGGGTCCTGTGGGGTCAAAGGGTCTATCAACCCCTTTGACCTGAAAAATTGGAAAGTCAGGAGAGAGGGAATGCTTCGAGGCGGTCGCCGCCAAGAAATCGGCAGCGTCTTGCGCCGAAAAGAAGCATTCAGCTCCAGACATCGATGAACATTTTCTGTTGTCGAGTTCTAGGTACACCTGCACTCCTGACTGTCCTCTTTCCGTAAAGGCAATTTGATGTTTCTTGCCAAATTCCGTGTCCTGAAGCCCGACGTCGGTGGTACCCTTCCACGGGTGCACCATATCGTTCCCGAGATGGTCCTTCTTTATGACCACGGTTGTTCGTAATTGACGGCCGAGATCTCGTAAGAAAGCGATCGAATTTTCCTTGAAGGTGCGGACGTCCATGAGCAGTATGACCGACATGACGCCCTCGGCCAGGTCCGGCGGCTCGTTCTCGCAGTCGAGCCCGTCCCAGTTGCACTCCGCGTTGTTGCACCCGTAGTCACAGTGTCCATTGGCGTAATGTTTCTGACAGTAAGCGTCGTACACGGGGTTGCACCGCTGTAGCGACTTCTGACAGTCCCGGCCGTCGAACAGACAAGCTTGCGTGTTGCAAACTTCGTTGCATTCCCCGTTCATGAACACCTCCCAGCATTTTATAGGCGCCGTGCAATTCGCCCACGGGTTGATACCCAGCGAACAATCGTTTCCGTCGAACTCGCACGCGTACGTGTTACATTCTTCGTCGCAGTGATGGTCACTCTGTTTCTCCTTGCAACCTAACTTCACGCACTGTTCCCTCTGGAACGCCAGATCCAACTCTTGAAAGCTCAAACCAGGATTCTTGTAAACTCCAGAAATAGGACTTCCGTATCCGCCCCTGGAGTGTGGGTCGTGGATGTCGCAAATTTTGCCCGTCCATTGCCTCGGGCAGTAGCAGAGGAAGTCTCCGGGCTTGTCTATGCATCGAGCTTCCGGATGCTTGCAAGGATTGCTGAGACACTCGTTCATAGAATCGATTTCGCAATTGAGCCCGGACAGACCGGACGGACAGTCGCACACGTAGTCCTCGATCTCCGACGTGCGACAGTATCCGCCATTTTGGCAAGGGTTCGAGTCGCAAGCGTAACCGGAATGCTCACAATTATTTCCGTAATATCCATCGCCGCACAAACACTCGTGGCCTCCCTGAATCGCGGTACAAATGCCGCCGTTTTGGCAGGGGGAGTTGGCGCAGAAATTGACTTTGGCATCGCAATGTCTGCCCATGTAGCCGGACTTGCAGTTGCAGTGGTAGTCGTTAACGAGTTGCACGCAATCCTGGGTGCCGGGATTCGAGCAGGGGTCTGAGAGACACTCGTTGATGTCGCCCTCGCAGCGCGGTCCTACGAACCCAGGCGGGCACTTACACTCGAACCCGCCAACTTTGTCTATACACGTACCGTTGTTGTGGCAGGCGTCTTGCTTGCAATCGTTCACGTTGATTTCGCATATCTTTCCCAGAGTTCCGAAGGGACATGAGCAGGAGAAGTTGTTAATTAGATCATGACAGGTTCCCCCGTTCTGGCAGGGGTTAGGGAGGCAGTCGTTTACGTTCAGTTCGCAGTTCTGTCCCTGGAAACCTTTGGCGCACTGGCACTGGTAGGTGCCGACGAGGTCCTTGCACTGGGCGCCGTTCTGGCAGGGCGCGGAGTCGCACTCGTTGATCTCCTTCTGGCAGTAGGAGCCGGTGTAGCCGTCGAGGCAGTGGCAGCGGTGCGAGTTGCCGATGTCTTCGCAGGTGCCGTTATTGCACAGCTGTTTCAGTTTGACACCTGACACAAAGAACAATATGACATTATTCAATAATTTCCGCTAATAATAAAGCTCAAGTTGCATTCAGTTATGATGTTTGTGTTACCTTTCCTGAGCGCGGCGTCGTTGCAGGAAACCATCTCGACGTCGCACAGCTTGCCGGACCAGCCGGGCGCGCACGAGCACGCGTACTGCGGCCCCTTCTGCGAGCAAGTCGCGCCATTCTCGCACGGCATGTTTTCGCACCTGCAAACATCATAAGTACATATGTTATGTATCGATACAACGACATGTTGTATTGTGTATGGCGCATTAATGTATGCGAATGTATGCCTGATTCGATAGGTGGAATAATAATCGAATTACGTCACGAGTAAGTTAAAAAAACTTACACTTCAGCCAGGGAGTAGAGCACCAACAGTGATCATCAGCCGTCGTGATCTTTACACAGGAGTAAAAAGCAAAACACTAACCAGTCAACAAAGGACTCGCAGTGCTTGCCGGTGTACCCGTAGGGGCAGTGACAGGTGTAGAAGGTGACGTGGTCGTGGCAGGTCGCGCCGTTGCTGCACGGCGAGCTGTCGCACATGTTGATGCGGAACTGACAGTTGGAACCCGTATATCTGAAAATAAATAACAGAGACAACATAGAATTACAGCACTTTAGTAGAGATATAATTAGTCCTTATTTTTTTTTTAGTATGATTAATGTAGACAGTTTTACAGTGGTGCAGTTGTACAGTGAGATTCTGGATGCCTAAATACTAGTCTTTTTCCTTTCCTATTATTTTCTAATAAGGAAAGGATAGGAAGGGGAGGATTTGACTGGGTGGGGGATGGATAGAAGGAAGAAATATCCCTTTTTCCATTTATTCTCTCTTCTGTCCATTAAAAATAGGCAATGCATTAGCAACTCATTCGTTTGTTGTAAATGCCTATGGGTAGTGGTCACTTAATATCGAGTGTACAGCTAGCTCGTTTGCCACCTTCTTCTATAAAAAAGACACAGATATAAATGTGTGCCGAGCTTGTTAGTTACCAAACGACAAACAGATTTTAAAACTGTTGAACTATCAACGGCGGAGATAGTTCTACCCTACACGAATTGTTATTCTTTTCGATAAAATTCAGTATCCTTAATTACAAGTTTAATATTCGTTATTTAAACTACAATACGCATAAAAATATAAATAAATTAGCTAGAGATTACTGGATTCCATATGGCACGGCCTGGCACACGTCTCGTATGGCATATTCTCGCATATGTTACAGATAGTATATAATAGTATGACAGACCCTGGTGGGCAGGAACAGTTGTAGGAGTTGATGCCGTCGATGCAAGTGCCGCCGTTCATGCAGCTGGAGTCGGTGCAGTCCTCGTCGTTAGTCTGGCAGTCCGTGCCCGAGAAGCCCAGCGGGCACGTGCACGTGTACGATGCTACGTACTGAAAGATACACAAATATATAAATTACATATCTAAATATTAATTATATTTATTAAATTTTTAGCAAAATTACCCCATTTCCAATTCATTTTTGCACTAATGAGCATACACACGTCCAAAGTCGTCTACTACTGAGGTAGTTCGTATATTACTTAATCCAATGACTTGGTTTTGTATTTACAAAAGGTGGTTTTACGTTCTTAAATTTTCTATTGTGCGTTAGGACGTAGGCGCACTGTATACGTGGAACAATTAACAGACTAGCTATCGATCACTTCGCCAATATCTTCTTTAGTTTTTATTAAAAATAAAAGACTAAGTACCTGATTGCACGTGGCTCCGTTCATGCAGGGCCGCGACTGGCACTCGTCGATGTCGACCTCGCAGTGCTTGCCGGCGAACCCGCTCGCGCACATGCAGTTGTAGTCGCCAATGCTGTCCAAGCATGTCGCGCCGTTCTGACACGGGACTGCGGAAATTATATTATAATTAAAATACTTATATTCATAAAATATTACAAATTAATTTTGTTGCCATTGCGCTTCAAACGGATACTGATTCTCAGATTCAAGATTTTTTTTCAGGTGTGCCAGCAACGCATCAGTAATTTTTATTGCGTAGTGAAATGTGCAGCGGTTATTTCGTAACATCTGGTTAGCTGTTAGTTATCTGTTAGTTATCTGGCTTGTTTTTCGCCTTTATCGAAGAAAAAAGAAACATGATGCACCGTCGTCGGAGTTTGTGGGATAGGTGTAACAATAAAAAAATAATTGATTAAATAAATAAATACTCACAAGATGCACAGTCGTCGGTGTTGATGGCGCAGTCGCGGCCCTCGTAGCCGCGCGCGCACAGGCAGGCGTAGGAGCCGGCGGTGTTTAGGCAGGTGGCGGCGTTGTGGCAGGGCGCGGACGCGGCGCACTCGTCCACGTCGCGCTCGCACAGTGCGCCCGCCCAGCCCGCGCCGCACGCGCACGTGAACTCCGCGTACGACGCCTCCGCCACGCAGCGCCCGCCGTGCCGACATCTGTATCATACCATCATTTTTTTATTTATTTAAACAAATAGAATAGTTATCTTCCTTACACCAAATTAAATTAAACAATATCTTTACATTCCAGTTACTCATAAAGTGTTTAACATTCCTATTCGAGTGTGCTTGAAGGAACCGAACCACGGCTTCATTGGCATATATTACATATATTACATGTGTTAATGGACAACTGATTATGTACATTGCTTTTGCCATTTATTAAAAAAGTGAGCATGTACTGACTGATTGGGTAGACAGGGATCGAGCGTGTTCTCGCAGTTTCGGCCGGAGTGCGGCGGCGCGCACACGCACCGGTAGCCGTTCACGAGGTCGATGCACGAGCCGCCGTGCAGGCACGGATTGCCCGCGCAGTCATCGATATTCGTCTCACAGTTCACGCCTAACAACAAATTAATATTCATTTAAAAAAAAAAAACAACAAAAGACGACGACGTTTTTTTCTAAAATATTGCCCTAGGGCTGTCAAACTATAAGATCAAGTTGACATATTGTGTTATTGGCAAAGAAATACTTTATTTTTTGTTTTTTTACTGACCTGTAAATCCAAGCAAGCAGTCACACTTGTAAGCGTTGAGGCGGTCGTGGCAGGTCCCGCCGTGCTGGCACGGGTTCGAACTACACTCGTCTATGTCGCGCTCGCAACGCTGACCTGATCAAACCCAAATAAAAATCAGTTTGATCCACTTAACAGTGCTTAGAAATTCACTGTTGGACGTACATTCTTACAAAAAGAGATTTTGTTCTAGGATTTTACACGCCATTAAAATCGTCAGATTCGTTTTTTATAAAGACCATAATTTCACAACAATATTACTAAAATGGCGACGAAATCACATTCAAATTGATGACATTTAAAATAACGAAACATAAGGTGTCCATATAATGTAAGATTACCTCCATATCCTGGTAAACAGTGACAGATGAACTGGTTGACTCCGTCTTCGCATGTTCCCCCGTTGATGCACGGGTTTGAGGCACATTCGTTTACGTCTGACAAGCATCTGTAGACAATAAATACATACGTTCAAAATCAATTATGATACGTCTCGCCATCAGAATTTCAAGATATGGTCTTTAAGTAATTAGCTTTAATAACATTATTTTAATTGGGCAAATATATTACTTATCTAAACTATCCATATCTGTTTAACATGTTAAAATAAATGGGTATTGTCTATCCATTTGTTATAGATATAGCTCGCTTTCGAACGAAGCGATTTAAATTATTGTGCGAACGACAAATGATTGGGACAAGTTGCCAGCGTCGATGGCGTCCGATTGTGGCGTGGGTGGACCTTCAAGAGAAGAATGAATAGGCTGAGGCTAAACTAGTGGTCTTTGTTCAATTATATAGTCACTTAACATCAGTTGAGATTGTTATAAATTATAAAAGAGTGGGCACCTCGCGTCGTAGTATCCCCTGGGACATTCGCAGCGGAAGCCGTTGATGCGGTCGATGCACTTGCCACCGTTGGCGCACGGGTTTGACAGGCACTCGTTGATGTTGGTCTCGCAGTGCTGGCCGGTGAAACCCGGGATGCACTCGCACGTGTACCTGGTGTACGTATAAAGTGAATAATGTGCTACGCTCGATTTTAGCGAGTTTCTTAGTGTATATTGTGCTTTGATGGGTTATAGCGCGTTTCTTAGTGAATATTCTGCTTTGATGGCTTAAAACGATACAGAATTGACGCTATTGCGTTGGGAAAAAGGAAAATTCAGTTATCATTATATAGCTAGTATCTATAAATCTTATGATTTAGACAACTTCGACAATGTTTAAAAATTCTGTTCTCTTCTTAAAAGTATGTTTAATAAAGTATAAAGATGTAATGAGTTTCCCTTGTTCTTTGTGAGTTATGGAGGTGATGTGTTGAAGATGTTACCTGTTGATGCCGTCGATGCAGGTGGCGCCGTTCCTGCACGGGTTGGAGTAGCACTCGTTGACGTTGATCTCGCAGTTACGGCCCGACGTCCCCGGCTTGCAGCGGCACTGGTAGCCGTCAATCAGATCCTCGCAGTGACCTGGTGATAATAGGTTATCAACTTTAATATGACGATTTCAAATCAACAGGGGACCTTTTTTTATCGTAACCACCAGTTTGCTTTATATAGACTAGAAGAGGTGAGGTATAAAAGATTTCTAGTTGTAAAATCGAATTTACAGCTTGTTTCTACAAACAAGCCGTGTATTACACTTCTCCTCCCATACCATTAGACTAGTCTAATGGTGAGTTGGACATCGTTAACGATCAACAAAAAATATATAGGCAGCGGTGGTGACATAACATTGGGAGAGTCGTTATCTCTTTTGTTTCCTTCTTCCATAAAAAAAAACAACAAATTTATGAATTGTGCAAATTTTTGCTTAATTAATTATGACAAATGAGTATTTTGAAATATTTAAAACTGTACTCTATATATTTGATTTGTTCACATAACTAGTAAATTTATATGAGAGCTTTATGTAATATGGTCCTTCGAGCCGAAACCGAATATTATCAAATTTAAAGCTATCGTTTATGGAAAAATAATCGCAACCTACCTCCAAACTGGCAAGGATTGGACTCGCACTCGTTGATCTGAGTTTGGCAGACTCTGCCGGTATACCCGGGATGGCAGTTGCAGGTGAAGCTGTTGTCGCCGTCGATGCACTCGCCGCGGTGGCAGGGCGCCGACAGGCAGTCGTTGATGTTGGTCTCGCACGACATGCCTGAGGTAACACCGGCTTTAGCGCGCGGTCGTACAGACCAGCTTTGCGTGTTACGGTAAATGTGAGCAATCCGGCAATTGATACAATCACCGGTAATTTGATAAATAGTCAGTGAAGGTAAGTGTTGCATTCCAAAGGAAGCTACTTCTTATAATTTAGGTTATAAAAGTTGTCTCTTATTTTAATTTAAGTAATTTGGCTATTCATGCTATTTACGTTTCGCAAATTTATTGATGAATATTTATAAACTTAACCGGTTTAGACATGATCCCCGGGCTCATCACATACACCGTAACAAATATTTATCAAAGAGATTTATGTTCGAATCATTCAGATTTACAATTTATGGTCCGTTTTCATTTAAAACTGTTTTCTTTTTTAATTTCAAATAACTGATGTGTAATTTTGAAAAGTTTTTACTATTCAAATATAGATTTTATCTTTATTCTTTCTTTTATAGATAACTTTGGGGATGAAAAGAGTTACTCTTTTAAAAACGGTGTTTATCGAAATAATGTTATGCAATTGCTATTTTTTTAAGGAGAATAATAAAAGTGAAATAACAATCATTGCTTATTTAATGTGTATACCAGTATATCCGGGCGGGCACTCGCACGTGTAGCCCGCGATGGAGTCGTGGCATGTCCCGCCGTTGCGGCACGGGCTGGACGCGCAGTCGTCGATGTTCACCTGGCAACGCGCGCCGGTAAACCTGGAAGACATACCACAAACATTCATTTATTCATTCTTGACGGTTGGTAGTTCACTACCGCACAGTTTTCGCGTAACTTCCTGCCTCGCACAACTGTTTTGTGGAATGTGTATTTAAAATCAATAGGACTTAGGGTCTTTCAGGAAAAGGGCGTATTCCTTCCTTAAAGGTCAGCAGCGCCGCTGGTGTTGTAGATATTCATGAGCGGCGTTGATCAGTTAACATTAGACGACCCGTTGCTCGGTAATGGTATTCTATAAAATAATTATTGAAATATACAACCTCTAACAGTCGATACATGCCAACAGCTAGAAAAAAAATCTCCCCTAAAAAATTAAGCCAGTAAAAATTGATTGTAGATATAGATGACACAAAAACAGCGAGAAATCGATTTACAAATGGCTTGAAAAGATAAGTTTCTTTTTCTTGTAAATACCCATTATAAAATTAATAGGTGTATTTCTTACACCTCACCTTATCTTATCGAAATGTGGATGTTGCCAACTTTTTTTTACCCTAATTAGTAGGTTCTGGTATTTGTTTATACATATTTTTTTATAGAAAAAATATTAAATGGTAATATTAAATTAAGCTATGGTATTGATCAAAATTAAGTTATTTTTGATAAAACTTTAGAGTAACTAACATACGTACGAGATATGTAAACTTGAAACACCATAGTTTAATTGAATATTAAAGTAAAATCTTTAAGTAATAATTGAATATTAAAGTAAAATCTTTAAGTAATAAGTGATAACTTACCCGATGACGCACGTGCAGCGGAAGGCGTTGATCATGTCGTGACAGACACCGCCGTTGAGGCACGGGTTGTTTGCACACTCGTCTATCTCAACCTCGCACTGTGTACCCGTGAAGCCTGAGGGATAAAAGAAAATGACTGGTGAGAAAGTCACTTCAAGTTATAAAAAAGTGTGTGTTATGGGACAGTTGCCAGTGCACAAGAAAATGCGGCCCTTTATAGATCATGGGTCACATATAAATCTTGCGAAACTCCCTGACTGTAAGGAAATTACATTTCACAATATAGAAGGAACTGCATACGTGATCAAAATCTGTTATGGTTTCGATGCTATATTTACTATTTTCATTTTAAAAAATACTGAAGTATTGAAGACTAAACACGTGAAAGTTTATTTGTTTTATTTTTTTATAATAAAGTAATTTGTAACACAAATTGTTTTTTTTTTAATTGGTAATGTTACCGGTACCTATAATAAGAACGTCATTTTGTTATGTACTTCTAATATATCACAAAAACAATTTCAAAATGGCTACTTCCTTGCAATCTATTGAATAACAAAGCAGTACCCAATTTGCAATACAAGACCGAGCATTTGATGGTCGGACAGATCTGTCGGTTGCCGTCGGTGTGCGTCGAGTTAGTGGGCCGGTGAAATTATACGTCCGGTTTGTTAGACAAACTGGCTGCTTGACGGTAAACAAGATGGATGATGCTCGTTATCTGATTTAGATTAAAATGAACTATTGAGATTGCGAAATAATTGACGTTTAAATTAGCTCAATTTTCAATGTCTAAATACTTTTTAAGGGTTATAATTATTTTAAGGGTCATCACTATTATATCTGACTCATATACACATCTCCGAGAACACGAGACTCCTGAGCATCGGAGATACGATATATTTTGATCAAAAAAATAAAGCGGCGGGTAGGAGCGGGGGGGTGGTAGCGGTGGGGG
>DWTW01001291.1:0-12980 GCA_018246275.1 Papilio slateri
TTCAATAAAATTGTTATCAACCAGATTACGAATAGAATTATTGTCCTTATTTTACGGTCTTTTCCTCATTTGCTATAAATTATAGGTATATCTAAAAATAAAAATATTTCCGCAAACATTAATAGTGCAACATTCTGACTGTCACTTATCAGAGCATACTGGCCATTACGAGCGTGTTAGACGGAACAATGCACAGGTAGTCGTAGATAAGAGTTCAAAGTATCCGATATCTGATCAAAGAGCGCCGACAGTCGATAAGAGCGGATCAAAAGCGCCGACAACTGTAACGGTAGCTGGTATGAGACCAATATATTTTTATTGCAAAACCTTTGATCCGACCGATTGATAATGTTCAGTCGATTAGTATCAATAATCTAAGGCGACGCCCATTTGGTTTCAGTATCACGCCCAGAGCGCGGATGCTAGCAACAAGAAATTACAAAATTTTATAACAATGATGTCGCGTGGTATTTGTGAACGTAGGCTTATGTAGGTTTTACAAACGAGTAAAATTACAATAACTTATTTGCCGGTTTGTTTTTCCGGCTTGTAGCACAAAGGTTTCAATTTGAAATATTAAATGAAAATACATGACTATTTAATTTAAAGTATGTTTGAAGAAAAAAAAATGAAGGATCCATTCTAGGATTCGGTCTGTAATGGTGAATCTGCTTGTGTCGTCTGCGAATAGATACACAATGGATGACTTTTTGCAGAATCTAAAGAGTACAGGGAAAAATTCAATTACCTACTTAAGATATCATTACTCTGAGAAACGATTTCTTCAACGGTGATCAATAAATATCAGACATTAGGTACTAACTTGTTTCCCTGCCTCTTTACTTCAAAACAATAATCCGAATAAAATAATTACATAATTATAACAAAAAAAATTAAATTGTTTTGTCATTGTGACTCGCTTACTTTGATAATTAATGTAACTCATTTATTCAAAAAACAACATAGTGTATTTATCTATAAAACATCTATGGAATTTCCTCTCGTACATTTGTCCGTTATTCTCTAAAAAGCCCTTGTGAAACAAGAAAATTTTAATGCGCACATGATAACGAGTAATTGTTATTAATCTTAGTGATTTATTTTTTTATCGCGGGCTGATAACGGCCAGTAATGGTTAGAATGAAGGTTTTATTGTAATGTTTATTTTTAGCCTATCGTCGTGTATGGATATTTTTATATCATCGTTATTATACATTTCGTCAGAGGCAAACAAATATTTTAAGTCTTCGCTCCTTCATCAATCCTCATCTGTAACTAATACTGGTAATCTTACCAGTGTTAGTCGTGTTTGGGGTCAAATTTTTCATTTTTTTTATCAAAATTGGGGTTGAAATTTTGTCAAAGATAAAGTAAAAATCAGTCATTGGCAGATGCAGTTCAGGATTTGTAGGTTTCAGGTATGTAGACAGGAACATTTGCCTATCACAACAACCGTAGCAGTTGTTGCTTGAATCAACGTACCATATCCTTACAGAAGACAGGACAGGTGTGTAGTAGAAGTATTTACACTTCCGCGGTTCTGACAAGCATACCGATTCCCTGATGATGATTCTGTTTTCCGTTCCTATCTCCCCCTTTTCCATATTAACGTCTTTCCTGTTTCCTATACGAATGCTGGCAGCATTGGTTGGTAATGGCAGTGAGGTAACATTTTCTACCGCCTTTACCATAGGGAGAGTTTCGAAGAATTGTTTGGAACAATTCCTGCCATCATGCAATAGGATATAACTCCAAAGTCAATCTACACAACCTTGATGGTTGGCATTCTACTACCGCGCGGTTTTCGCGAACTCCTTCTTCGAACAACCGCCTTGTGGAATGACCCGTCTCCAGCAGCCAATGCCAATGCGACTTCAAGACCAATCCCAAGGAAATACTCACTTTGTAATTAAACATTCGATTAGATTAGTAGCGAAATATGACGACATATGACATACGCTAGATTAGCATATACAAAACGTCACGAGTTCAACTCATAACAAAAGAATTCCTAGCTCCTATCTATGTGTGCCAATCACTATATCCTTCATGGTGTTATCAAATAAAGACACCAATAAAAATAACAGCCGTGACAGGTCTATTGTGACAGTCATTATCTAAGTGGCGGTATCGGCCGCGGTGAGTGTGGACGCAAATTATGGAAATCCAGCGGTAATGTCCCAGACCGTACAAAATTAAAGCTGAAAGCGAGTTGTAGTATAAAATTAAATGGATTAGTATATTTAGAAAGTTTCATTAAAGACAGATTCACTTTATTCGATTCGCATTTCGAATACCATTACAAATGCATGTATTGTTTTTTCTATTGTAGAAGGTGTTAAACCAGTAAACAGGTCACCGGCTTGTATGTGACCATCGCTACCCATTGAGATAGAAGCGGATCCAATATTGCGATGGAGGGGGGTCTTAACGCCCAGGCTTGATAATCCTGAGGGTAGGTTTATAATCCGCCAATGTATCGACATCGCCAATTACCAGGAGAGGATAAGAGGTGGAGACTGAGGCACCTCACTCCGACGAAATACAGAAGCATAAGTGCTTAAGTAACTTTCCTTCACGCTGGTATTCGTATCGTAAGGTCGTATATCGCTCCCCGCTCCAGTTGACCCATTCTTGCAATAGCTGCAGCCGCTGACACTACCGCTGCTTTCGTTGGAATTTTCGGACGTAACCGGTTTCATAAAAATAATGAAAATGATTAAATAAAAAGAAAATAATAACTGTGTATTGTTAACTAAAATTTTTCAGTTACGTGTACCATTCGCTTGTTACTTGTGCCATGATTAGAATGATGAGCGGCGGCTAATGTGTCAATGTTGTAATGTAATGGAACCTGGGACGCAATCAACGTGTTATAGCCAGAAGTGCTTATCACTTGCGCTATCAGCCTCATTGCGTTAAAGGTTAGTTCAGAATAATTATTATTCTGAACTAACCTAACCTTGCAAACATAGTTGTAACTAGTAAATAGTAACTTGTAAATAGTAATTTCGACTTCATATGGTATCTTAATTCAATAAAATCTCAAGACTACTGGTGGGTGACTCCAGTGAAAAGACAGTAACCCCTCTACGCATTTTTCTTGTACGTTTGACAGACATTAGGTCGTACGCACGCTAAGTTATGGTTGATGATATGATAAAATACTGGAGATATAGCTCAGTTTTCGGCGACATCTATGTTTTTTCTTTAAAAACAATATTCTTTCATTAAGGAATACTTTAATGAATAGGAGAGAGTATCAAAAACTTTTAAATTTGTTTTTAAAAAAATCACGATCACATGAGTGTGATTGTAATTTTTTTACAAATTTTTCATCAAAGAAATGAGTCTCTTTCAAGCGATTTCAGATTAAACACTTAAAGTTAAAAGTATAATATGTTACAATCGTTGTAAACCAAGCTTTAGTAATACGGTATTCATATTTAATGTGCTCTTCTCTGCAGGAGTTAGCACGCATTACGTCATTCTGATTTCAAGGATCAATTACTTAATTTTTCCATTGAAAACCGTTGAGTAATAGATAATAATTTATGTTACAATGACGTAATAAGTTTTTTTTCTGAATTCGTACACTAATTCGGAATACATTATGTTGATTGAACAGAAATTCATTGATTGTTAAGGCCATGTTCGCTGGAACGTTTGATTTATATATTTTGTTCCGGTGGTTGTTCGTTCTTTACTTTAAAAAAGATACGTTTAATTTCTTAGTCTATCTAGTATATCTATAAATCACCACAAAACTTATAGAATGAATTCGTAATATAGTAAATTTATTAATGGAGCTTCAAGCTACGCGCACAAGACGCCCTACTTTTTCGAATCATGATGTCACTGTGAATACTTCTTCATGACATACTGATAATCAGTGACACAAAATAGGTTGCATCTTGAAATTATTCTAATTTTACGGATTTTATCGCGTCTATTTAATGTTTTTGTACCAAACATTTCGAGTACTTAATGGTCAGGGGTGGGCCGAGGTGTCCGACATTCCAATGCCGAAATTGCTGGCGAAGTACCCTCTTATTATCAATTTTTGCACAAATATTTGTACGGGTAGGGTAAACTCATTCTGCTTATATATGCAGAATGAGCTTACAGTTTCTTAAGGTCTTGCAACAGCAATTCTATTTAATTTTACTAATCACAGGATCCCAAGCACGTGATAGTACCCAGCCATGTATTTTACTATTTAAATAATATAATAATATCTCTATTTAAACTAGGATGTGTTTTTTTATTTCAATAGTCCCGCGAATCATCCTAGGCTATAGTTTGTATCTCTTACCATCAGATTGTGAACTTTGTTAGTTTATAACCTCTAGCTTTACATCTATAAATCGTAATAAAATATATTCGCAGGTCCTCGTTACAATTCATTTAGAAAGTACGTTCTAGTGTCATTCATTGTAATTCGACTACTAAGCATATACATAGACACTTTTATTATTCTTTATTTCTACTTCGTAATACGAAAACCTTACAACCATATTGGGATTTCTAATATTCATTCATAAAATAAGTCGAAATCAAATATTTGTCTTGTGTGTCTAACAACAAATTAAGGATTTAAACGGGAATTTGAATCTAAATTACTAAGGTATAAAACCTTTTTTACATCGTACGTTTAAGTTAAGTACACAATGTAAAATTTGGCACATCCTAACGCCACTCGAGACCACCCAAGCAGAGGGTTTTTTCGCATCGAAGATTATCTTACAGTTTATTTTGAGGCGGGGGACCTGTGAAAATAAGCGGTTACGTTTTGTTTTCGAAGACATAAGGTGACAATACAAACAGTTAAGTAGCTTTCCTAGTTCAGAACGAATCTCTCAAGAGACGCTTCGTTTTACATCAATTTCTTGTCCATCAAACCGCCCACAACATCAGCTAGACTTACGCCTCTGAAGTCTCCAAATCGAGATCGGTATTCTTTACGATTACCTACCTATATTAAATCTAAATCTATCTAATCTAATACTATTTTAAATCTAAACCGTTGCATACCATTCTTAATACTTCTCAGACCAACCTCTCTCAATTCTTTCTTATGAAATTTTATTATTAAAAAGATGATACTAGAATAGAAAAAGAAAGAAATAAGATAAAGTATATAAAGACTTTGGACATTTTTAAAATCAAACTAATAGTTTTCTAATAGTTCGAATGTAGCCGGGTGGTCCTTTCTTACTAAAACCACACAGATTCAAGACCGAAGAGTATTGATTGCGCATTTGTATCTTATACGCTATACCAGAAAAAAAAAACAATTCCTTAACGAGTGATTACCCTAAGCCCAGGAACGACGCCTCTTGTATTGAAATCTTTGTCATCACTCGGGTACTATAGATTAAATGTGACGCAATTTTACGCATTTTGAGTTCTCTAAACGTCCCCGCTACTCAAATACGCACACCGTATGGGGATTATTTTTTTTATAGCAATTCGGTGTCCTGACACTACAATTTTGTCATGGCTCATTGTAAAAGTGTCAATTCTAAAGCTGTAAATTTCCAAGTGCACGATCCGGATAATTCTTTTGTTAATTTCGAGTGTTATTATCGATTTCCGTGTAAATGAAATCGATGATTTTATCTATAATTAAAAATTGTGTAAGTATTAAAATAAAAACATCGATTATTATGGAAGCAAATCTTGAGAAATGATCAATTGATATATATATATATCCTAGTAATCTTAGTGGCTTATGTGTTTGCTTGATGTTCGGACATTCGATTTCTTCCTTAGATCCAATTCAGCCAGATTTTACGACGGTATTTTCATTTTCTGACTAATACATACAAGAAAGTTATTTATTTCTGTTATATGTTTACAGTAAAGTAAAGAAATACCAGATGACCAATATAAAGTCTGAATGACACAAAAAAAATCCCCAAAGATTCCAATTTGTAAATTGATACGACATATAATAAAAGGCAGAAGAATAAGTAAAACTAAGCTTAAGATCTTTTCACCCTTGGAAAGTTTTGAAAGGCATTTGTACAAAAAGCTCGATGTCTAGAAGTACTATGCCACGGGTCTATACAGTCGGCCTTTTACAAAGTAGATCTGCTATCATTGTCAAAACAAATATTGCAAAAAACGTAAACAATAACAGTTCGCAGAAAGGTCATGTCGCTCTTACAAAGGTAACCTGTTATATAACAAAAATTTATACGAAATTACTACAGTAGATTTTATATTGGTAGATACTACTAAAATTAACATTGATTTAAGGGCTAAATTATGTTATAATATTGATTGAAAACTTAATAAGGAAAGGCCTAAGGGTTATTTTATAATTTAACACATTAAATGTGCCAGGCCAAGGGTATTATTAATCCGGCAGCCTCTTTTTCTGGTAATGAAAAAATTAATTATCATTCGAGTCGTAGATCCCTTAACCAAGCTTGAGCAATAGAACGTGACATATACTGTACAATATGAAATCTAATCAAGTATGATAAATGTTATCCAAAATGAAGAGTTCAACTAATTATAAACCTTAAGATCGATGAATAAAGTTATAATTTATACGTGTTCTTCGCGATGCGAACCCTTGTTTATACTACATATTGACGACATTAAAAGCTTGAATAAAGCAAAGGAAATATAAGCCTTAACATCAGAATTGATTGTTAACATTTATATAAGGAACTGATTTAAGTCTTTTCTGTATAAAGATTGACAAGACAATATAATATGGTTTCAAAAAGTATTGTTTATATGTAACTGTTAGTCTAGGAAAAAACATATCTAAATTTAAACATGCCACGATATTAGCTCATCTAGACATTTACGCATACATGCTTGATGGTTAAGAGTGGGTACTGTTCCCTGTAGGGATGGATCTGCTTCGGCGGTGCGCAGGCAGGGCCGTAGATGTGTGCGAAAGCGTTCCCGTAACCCCGCCATTATGCGTAGGGGTAGGTATATCAAGGGAAGTACCTACCCGTACTAATTAATATACTTTATTTAGTTTTTCATCCATCTGATCGCTATTAGTTCGTTTATAAAAATCCACTTGGGGTTTTTAATCAACTACTAGTTGGAAATATTGAAAAATAAATGTTATTTAAAGTAAAGAATATTATTACGACAACAGAATATTATTACAACTGAAATACTTTGTTTTAGTGTACATCTACTGCGTTATGTATGTGTGCGTAACTAAAACAAAAACTTAGTAAGTGCAATTGAATATAAAGAAATCAGCCCCTCGGCATCCTTGGAACAATTTCAAAGTCGGAATATTGAACGGGGAAACAATGGCCGATCGTAAACGTCCATTTTTCCCTGCAATAAAGTAATTCGTTTCCTACTGTTGCATTGCATTGTAATGGATTGTAAACTTCCGAATTGTAAAGTAATATTACTAACTGCCCTTTGCGGCAAGCTCAAAGCTGGACGCTCCACGATTCACTCTTCGAAAAGTTTTATCTTTTAGCTCTTTTGCAAAGTTAAAATTGCATATAAATACGTGTAAAAATGTTTTTTACGACCTGGCAAAACACGAACGAAAGCTGGTGAAATTTTTATTGCGCAAAAGGTTTGTTTTTTTATCACTCGAGTAGAAATTTCTTATAAAAAATCATACCTCAAATTTTGCTTTGTACTAAAATAGTACTTTAAAAAAATACACCTAGAAGGAAAGTTACACAATTTGCCTTTAGTTCAAATAACATATATACATTATATTACACTTAAATTGAGTTGTGGATATACATATAATATGATTAAAGCTTTAATAGAAATAATTATTAGAAAAACGGACGAAATTTATGACTTAGAGAGGAAAACAAACATTTTGAAGATTTCTAGAGCAACTCTCTTGATTCACATGCCAATCTATGTAGTTTTTTAGTTAGTAACTACCTTACTTTATTATTAAAAATGTAAGCTTAAGTCTATCATTCACATGTTTATTGTACATAAATCTTCACTTCGGTATGCTATATACATTTCTTTCTAATTGTGGAGAAGTTTGGAGAGAAAGAGATAGAAGTAATTTGAATACGATAATAATAGCATTTAGGATTGATAAAATATTATCCAGTTAAGAAACTCCCGTTTAATAGTGTCGCACTCCTAAAACCATCCGTTTCCCTTGAAGTTCTGTTAGTTTAAATCAACGGTTACCCGTTATACTTACAACGGGGTCTATTAGGGTAATATTAAGGAGCTTTATGGTGCAACCGTTTCAATAGTTTTATAACCGGCTACTTTCTTTCCGTTACTCCAGTTAAATTGCTTTTAAGTACCGACAAAGTTACAGTTCCACGATGCATTTCTTACAATAGAGAAAGCCTTCAGAATTTTTTCTTCAGAAAAGAGTTTTTTTTTGCTACAAAACAAAAAACACCGTTTGTTATGTGAGATGCTTGCTAATAAAAAGGACATAAAAATAAGAGCAGAGAGAACTGTAATAATCTTATGGTATGATAATTTCTGAACAAGGCGATGCTCACTCAATTGGCCATTGAGCCAATAATATTTTTGTCTATAACTTCTGGAAAAGCCACTGGTGCGGTTGCTTCAGAGTTTAAAAATTAAGCAGAGTACCTAACGAACGACTGATCTCTCTAAATTAGAGATACGATTACGATAGAGATTTAGAGAAACGTAGATTAGCTCTAGAATCTTCGTTTCTATTATATATTTAAATACATATAAAAATAATAACATATTTTATCAGTAACTTGGGACTTATTTAGTATTATTCCCTGTATTTTTTCCTTTCCCAAACTATTCATGTTTACCATCACTCAAGAACATCTAACTTATCTGTTAAAAGTTACCCGGCACTTGTTGGCACAAAACTTTAAATATTTTTCTGATGTCAGTTTAGGTTGGTTCTTAATTTGTTCTATTGGCTTCTATTAGTAATGAGTTTTTTCGTGGAATTCTCCTAAAACTAGTTATTTTATTTCTGTGCGTAATAACTAAGGTCATAAATATAAAACGTGTGCCAAAAAACAATTTGCAAAAGCAATAGAAAATTACAATTTTTCTGAAAGGCAACCCTTTTCGCAATCCTTTTGCCGGCAAAATCATTATGAAGTCTTTCATTTAAAATTTAAAAAGACGAAAGAAACCAACGAAGGGAATAAAATAACGGATTGTACTAAAACCCATTTGACAAAGGACTCGCTAAAACATGCGAACATGAAAAAACCATGCAATAAATATTACAGCCTCTCATTTCGCGCAGAGGCGTATAACTGTTTGCAACGTTACATAGATTAATTATATATCCAAGGTTATCTAATTCCAAACACCTGTAGATACTAAATCAAGCGATTTTGAACTCTAACTTGGATGTATAAATACAAAATTGCCGTAACATGTTTCAAAAGAGTTTTCTCGAAACCGTTTTATTTACCCTTTTGCTCAGCGTAACTGGCCATCGAAAGGTCTTCGAACAACGGTTTAAAGGGACCGCTAAATGACTCAGTGAAGAAAGGATTGCATTTATTTAGAACGCACCGTACAATCTCTATTGAAAACATTGTGTCCTTTGCGCGAAATGGTGTTGTCATAAATTCTATTCTAACAGTGAAAGAAGTGTCTGAGAAAGGGTAATTAGGTAGTAAAAGTGAAATCCCGTTGTGTATTATATCACATTGGCAACGGTTATTGTATCAAGTAAAGAGTTTGTTTACTTTCACTGGGCTGTGTTCTGTTGAGTTAAATAGAACACTTTGTATTGATTTAGTGCTTCTATACGTGAAATTTCCAATATCTCACTTTCTCTTAGATACTAAACATACTAACAAACGTTTCATTTGATATTTCTTTTGAATTTGGAGAAGTATTCACCGAAAGTAGTGAATATTTGTTTTCGTTTGTTTTAACGTTATTAAAACTACATGGAATCAAGTCAAATCCACTTATTATTAACAATGTTATTATAATTGATAATGCTTAAGCAAAGTACCAGATAACAGTTGTAAATATTAGATAGTGTAGATACGCTCCTTACCAATGTACCGTCAATGTAGTCAAGTTCAAAGTTTCAGAGTGAAGGATTTTTTATTTTAACAGTATTGGATCAAAATCTATCCTAATGCCGATCTTTGTACAGTCTGGTTTAATTGTAATCCTAGCCAATGAATATCTCAGATCGTAGTTATAGGTTAAACAAAACAAATATTTATTTAATATAAACTAAAAGTCATGAAGGTTTGTGTAGTAAGTGAAATTTGATATCTATATAGAGTCGTGTTAATTACACCATTTATAATTCAAGAGCGGCTGCCCAATTTTTTGTGAACTTTGATTTGTTGGATTTGTCTTCGCACCGAATAACAGATTTACCAATAAAAAATATGAATTCAGCTTGATACTGATACTCTTTTCTCATTTTGATACTAATCTTTTACTTTATCCAATAATCGTCATCGTTTATACAGATACTCTTCCGTTGTAATTATATGTTGTGGAATTTGCATCATAATTTTAAACATTATAATGCTTCTTTCTTTCCTTGTAATCTTAATCAACAGGAAAAGAAACATTAGTTTTACGCACCCTACAAATTATTAAAAGTAAAACAAACGATGCCAAAAAAGTTGAGACGTGTAAAAAATCATGACCTACGAAAGCGAAAATATTTTAAAGCACAAATAAAACGAACAAAAAGAAACATACATTTTAGCTGAAAGTAACAACAGTTATTCACTACCAAGGAAGTCAGAACCAATAAAGTGTTCCAATTTAAAATATTTATTAGAGCTCATAAATTATGAATCAAAAAAACTCTCAGGGTAACTGTCGACAGCGCGAGACGAGACGAAACGCGGTAACGGGCCACGATTCGGACGACAACCAACAAATGTTACGAACAGACCTATTTTCTGAGAAAAACGAAACCGAAATTTTGACATAATGCGGTGTCAAACAGAACGTGAGACGTTCAAACAAAGGCGCGTGGGTGTAAGCGTGCCTTCATGCCTTCGCTATTTTGACAATTTCAATGAGGTATAGAAAAAGATTGTTCACCAATGTCATTATCGACCCAATGGGTCTCTAACTGTTGCCTAGCGGGACGTTGGCGTACGACAATATAGTGCCTGATACGCGTGAACGGTTCAATTTCAAAATTCTTTATGCCAATGACATGTTTATAATGGACGGAAACATTATTGGCCATGGTAATTATTGTTTACTTTCGTTGGTGACGATTTGAAACGGTGATGTATTGTACGATGTATACCTAGTTTTTTGAAGTAATAAATATTAAATAAAAAAAAACATTTGAAATAAGAGTTGCAATACCGAAATGTATAAACCAACCTGCCAACAAATTAGCAGATAGATTAATGAAGAAAAAAGGTCACAGTTCCTAATAAAAAAAATATATTACTTGGTGAAAAATCTAAATGTCATTTTAGACAATATTAATTTTAAATTAAGTATGAACGGACTGTATTTATTTTTACTCAACTAACAAACAAATTTAATAGTGGACGCAAATATGTTTAAATGTCATGGATCTGTTCTTACGTTCTATGCACTCGTAAATAGACGTTTTATTTCGTACACGTAGAAACTATGCCTACGCGTAAAAGATTTTTATTATCTGATAATAAAAAAACGACTACTACTTACATTGTTTTTGTATGTTACGGTTTACGGTAGCCAGTAATATATTTGACTAATGTCAAAAATGTCAAATCCAAAAATCGAACACACGCTTGTCATTAAAAGCTAAAAAAAATGACAACCACATGTGACAGTTTGAAATTCGAAACGCGCTACAACCGGGAGTCGATATCGCGTTTGTCACTCTATCGATTGGGTATCTATGTTAAATGCCGACGGAATTCAGCGAAACATACCAAGGGATCATCCCGAAACGCAAATCGTTCGTAAAATTGGCCGTGGGATTAGGTAACGCGTGGAATTCGGGCAAGGGAGACGAACAAAAAGTTATTTTCAAGCCCATTACGCGAAATCGTCACTATTAATCAAGTTCAAATGTATTTGTGTGATAAAGTACTTTCTTAGAAATTTCTTGAAGATTTTTTAAAGTAGAAACATAATTATAGCAAAACATAGATTAAAATAAATCTTTGAGTGTCATTTTTGGCAACGTTTGATGACACAAACTTATCAGACTACGGAACTTAACTGTTTGACAACTCTCAAGAATCGCCACAAAGATCGCCACAAAGATATTGCCTCCCTCTTGCGAACTCTCGAAACCTTAACCAGATCGACACTACATTTTGTGGAATGCCTACCTACTCTATGTCGTCCAGTTCGTGGCTGCCATTCCAGAATCTTTCGTCTCCATCGAGCTTAGGTTTGTATAGTTTATATTGACTTTATTCCCCATGTTCGAGAATTTTTTCTGTTCAATACGTTCATAGAACTATCTACAACCATCACAATATTATTCATAGTAATTGTTTTACCAAGAATATCTTGATAAAATGTTTATAAATCAAACATAGCGGTACCTCACAGTAATATTCTTTTAAGCAGAAATTGATGAATATAACTGTACTGCATCATTATAGGTAGCTTGGTCGATCGAAAAGTGTACGTGTTTCTACCAGTTTTGTGGCAAAATAACGGTTATATTAATTGATTTTTAAATAACACTTAATTTAATTTACGCTAGTCAATTTCAGGTTTAATTATATAAGAAGGAAAGAGTGATTTAGTGTTACCATATAAACGGTGGATTTGTCATACATTTTTGGAGTACCGTGAGTTTACACTCCCGGAAAACCTTCACCTACAACATGTTGTCATCTCCGTTTTTTTATAGAGAAGGAGAGAGATAACAATATGTTTTATTTGATGTTTTTAGCAGTGTAAACTCACGGTTACTTTCTAAAATCCATGTCTGGGAATTTTCATTCCCTTTATATATCAACAGATTTCTGTTATTATTCTTTAGCCTTCTAGGGAAGGAGCATGAGTTTCGTGTATCTGTATATATT
>DWTW01001292.1:0-12980 GCA_018246275.1 Papilio slateri
AAAATTATTATACGCGGAACCAAGAAAAAAAATCGAGAAAAAAAAACAATGCGTGCGAAGCCGCGGGCAATAGGTAATAATTATTATATATATTTTATTAAGAGGACAGGAAATAAAGCATAATTGTTTTTTTTTAATACTGGAATATCTATTCTAAAAAGATGTCAAGCTATCACTGGAAGTTAAGGTAGCATGCAATTATTATTGATTAAAGTGCGATTTATATAGCTAGTGATCATGGACGTACCACGTTAAATCTGAGATTGACAGTTCAGAGGTCGCAGCAGTTAAATTTCTAATCATATTCGGTATCGTAGCATTATTGGGGAATAAATGATCGCCTTGAAGATCTCGCTGGTAAAAAAATCGAATAATGGGCCTACGAAAATTCTTACTATATTCAAGCCCAACTTATCTTTAAATAACCAAACGCTCTTACTGATTATTTATAAAAAGAAGTATATTATTATAAGAAGGTATAGGTATGGTTATTTATTCTTTCAGGATTTATAGTCTTGAACTTGCATGTTTTTAATCTTAATCTAGATATAAATATAATTTTCGATTCCATTTCCTCTAAATCAAACATAGTAACGAAAGGATTATCACTCAATTGATAATCTTTGGCATTGCATTTTTCTGTAGCAAGATTTGTACAAAGGGTTTTGAGCGGTGTTGCAGCAGCGAATCGTCTGTGATAAATTAAGCCGTTAATAGTCTTTTAATAATATGCGTGTAAATTGAATTACAAAAAGGTCCATGTCGGACCTTTGAGTGAATATGTAATAGCTAATCCAAGTCGAGGTCACAAAGTGCAAATTGGATTTTGAGAGACTTAGTTCAAATTCTAAGGACAGCGATTTTCGAAATGTCGGATTGGTAAGAAAGATATATTTGAAACTAATAATCTTCTAAATAACATGATTAAGTTTCAAAAATAAATAGACTTTACAATGATTAGATGGCACACCACAAATCCAAGTTCGTTTCTCACTCGATGACAAATTTGGGATGTTTTAAAAAATATCACATTAGGGTTTGGTTAGTGTATGTAAATGTATGGCGACAGGCCCTGTCATGTTTAGTAACGATGGCTTCATCTGTATGGAGTAATCAGAACAAGGGTAAAAATGTTGAAGGTTATTTTTAAAAAAGGAAAATATATGTAAAGTGTCTTTTTTCTACAAATAATAAAAATATATTTGATCAATAAATAATAAAAATAAGTGTATTGATTGAAAGGTGACTTTGAGAGTGTGTTTAATTAAAATCTTCTTCTTAAGGTGCCTCTCCGACTAGCGGAGGTTGGCAATCAGTTTACCATATCTTTCCTTGTCTTTAGCGAGGCGGAAAAGTTGGGCGGCACTCGCAATTCCGGTCGGACATTACGGACGGAAATTAAAAACGGAATTGTAAATAGGAGTCGGTGCATATTTATTGTATATTAGCTGTTGCATGCGGCTTCACACGCCTGCTTTCCTTATTTTCCTCGCTGGAAATTTTTGTAATTTTATTTCACGTTTAACGTCAAATTACAGGCAATATGTGTTAAAAGTTCTTATTTTCAAATATATAACATTACCAACTGATAATCGAAATTAAAGTTTTATTGTATTTTCCTATCCCTCAAAACAATCGGTACTTTTTATATACATAGATCATAAGAAATTTATCTAGTTCTTATAGACCCTATAATGGTTAGTACACGCTGATTTCTTTACCTTTTTATTTTTGATTCTAGCTCTTTTGAAAGTACATTAATATTTATAATAGTAGATTTATCTCCATTTAGGACGATGTCTCCTGTTCAGATACTAATATTACGGTGTTGTTGTGAGTACTGCTGTGCGTCAGTACGGTAAGTAAATAAAAAAATGGAACTACAAAATAAATAAAACAGCAAAAACAAAAATGAAAAATAAATTTTATTTTATAACAACATAAAAATCAACAAATAAATATACACAATAATCTAGAAAACAAAATGGCGAGCAAGAACAAGCAACGTAAGTGCGGTTCTAATTTATTGTAAAGCGTACGCGAAATAAGATTACATAGGAAGGCCTCACAGGCCTTTGTAGGGCTTCCTAAATACTGAGAGTGCTATAATACTTGACCTACTAGTTTTACAATAATTAGTTATTGATTCGTTAAATGTAAAAGACAGAGTTTAAACTGAACTTCTAAACGTCTAAACTATAAATAATAACACGTAGTTATGTATGTGAATAATATCTGTTAGCAATCTGTTGTCTACCGGGACGTAGGCCGTGACCATCGATCGGTCCCCTGCCGCCCTAGTCGTGGACTTTTGTTCGCAATCTTAACCAGATCATCGGTCCATTTATCCATTTGTCCAGTTATTATTGTATTATTGCCATAAGAATAAAATATTATATTATATATCATTTTTCTAAAATATCACACAAACGCTTTGTCGGAAATTCGAAATAAAGTTATTTCGGTACCTGGTTAGATTATTAATTCCATGGGATATATTTTAATTAAAACATACAATGGAATCATTAGAAAAATAACTCTCCTTAGACTCAACACAATTGGTATAGACAGAGGGAGCATTATCCCTTTCCTTTATCAGATCTCACGTATAATGTGACCGCGTGATTCTTTTGGACGTAAAAGTCTAAAAACTGGACCTACGTATTCGTATTGGAATAATTGGAATCGGGCCAGTATAGTCTAAGACTCATGGGTCCTTGAGTTTTGTCCAATTAAATAGAAATTAATGCTGTCATATAGATCTGGAATGCAGTGATGTGATTGCATAATATTAATCGATAACATTAAGCGATAATATTCTAGCATTATCGTCACATCCTTATCAGACGCGTGTTAATTACGTCATTGGATGATGATCAATTGATGTTTTTGTAATGGAGGCAATAACAACGAAGATTCCTAGAAATGTATATCTTCAGTTGAAGCAGTAACTCGGCGATGCTCTCTCAAGGCCGCGCGAGAATAGCACAGATCTATGAATACCGGGTGAAACATTATTTGTTGCGGTCGTAGCGTGCCTCTAATTATACTTCGGCACAATGATTTCCAACGGGCAGCTGAGGTCGTCCGAGACGGCCGTGCGACCGAAACTTGGTTGACAACCTCACCGCTCCTGGGTTCGATTTTAATCTGGAACATTTCTACGTTCTACAAATCGATTCTGACTTGATATTATGCAAAGAAAAAACGTTATTAAAAGTGTATCAATTTAATTGTTTTTTTTTTTAATTTCTGAGTATTTAAATAATTTATTTAGATTCATATAGTTTAGTATTCGAAAAAAAAATAGTCAGTGTACGGATGTTCACTTACATGTTTTACAATACACTTTGAACAAAACCTTGGACTCTGATTGAAATTTAATCTCTCCTTCTCCACAACCTCGGAGAAGGAGGTAATATTATATATATGACTGAAAAAACACGTATTCATTATTTGAACTCTGCATATAAGTACTGTTTCTCGGGAGGCCGTCTAAGACAATACTAAGATCCGATTCACACACCAGTGATCGGTTGGTCCTTGTTTCAAGTTTCGATGGAATGGGCACTGTTAACGTTGGTCCAAAAAGGGTATACCAAAATAATACCGCTATAGCGCTATATACAAAAATAAGTGATACAAAATAAGGTTTTTCGTTTGGTATAAGGTTGTACAACATAGTAATCGCTATCCACTAATCATCGAGGAAACGTGCCAAGTACAGCGGCGATATAAATTTTTTTTTTATTTTATTATTTTACTCTTTTAGGTTTTTCCTACAACTCTCAAGTAAGTAAGCTGTATTTTCTTTCTCTTCCACGATGTAGGCTGCAACTAATACTTTCGCTATCTTATATATCACTTAATAAAGAGAAAATATTTTGTTGTTTGTTTGCTTTTTCCGGATAAACTCAAAACTACTGAAGTGGTTTTAAATGTTCTTATACATTTGTCAGCGAGTAACCTAGGATATATTTTAATTAGTCTATCTATCTATCTACCTGAGCAAAGCTGATACGGGTTGCTAGTTATAAAACTAATACGATTTTACTTTTTATTAATAAAGAAAGAGTTGATCGTCGAGAGACAATAATTACGTCAGCTAGGATTGAGTTGCGATAATTAACTAATGACGGTCACGTCATGGAACTACGCAGGTGGCCTTAGTGTCGTTGAATACCTTTGCTTGTAGGACGTAGTTTATAATCTAATGCATACTATAAATAATTAATACCAAGGGCGTATACTGGAAAATAACTACTAGAAAGAACTATTTTAAAATAAAACAAAATGTCTGCATGAACAAAACTGTAATAAAATACACATCATATAAACATTTATAATAATCATGCCACAATAAAATATACTAAACACAAATACATTTAATAAAACATAAATACTCCAATACGAATACAAATAACAGTCCATATAGAAGAAATATTACAGGTGAATTATAATTAAATTATATTAAAAACCAATATTCAAGCTATAACGTGATATTTATCGACATAATAACAAATAATGTTTTGAAATAAGAAATACAAATTAACAAAATTTAGTAAATACCTCAGGTCAAGTTTAAAAACATAAATTGAATAAAATGATAAATAGAGTTAAAGAAATATAAAATGAAAATAAAACTGAGTGTTTAAGTTTTGAGGCACTTATAGTTCTTATCGGTACGCATGTGCCGAATGGTTTGCTTGGTACGGCCGGTCCGGAGCGTCGCTATACGCCCCGGGGTGTCGTACCAGATAGTGCATTTACAGTGTCAAATTTGCCATAACACAAATTTGTCGTATTCTTTGCAAACGCACTCCTGATACGAACTCCGGGACGAAAACCAAACCGTTGATATCGATAGTTCACGATAGTTCACGATAGGCGCTAAACCGTCACTAAACCGTCTTTTCACAAACGGAACGTCTTTAGCCGTTTACACTACTTAACTAAAAAATCTTCGTAATATGATGAATTTTCATTTTTTTACAATATTAGTTAATTGGTTATGATTAAGTTAATGTTCGATTGTAATTAATATGTACATACAATTATTGTCAAATGAGTTAATTGGAGAGAATAAAGTCCAAGTTGAATTAGTAAAATGAACGATTGTTGATTTTAGAGAATTATCATCCTAAAGTTTGCCCATATTCCCTTCCGACGTTAAGTTAAGGATAAGCAGAGTTAAAAGTGATTGGAAGCGTTCCTTGACACAGTTATATTTTTTAGATGTACTTCGGTTATATACGTATAAACATTTATTATTGCGCAATGTTATGGCGCAATGGATTATGTTTTATCAATATTTTTTGCAATATTAAGGTTCTGTGAGTCATTGATTTGATTCAAAGAATATGAGGCCGTTCGTAAGCGAGAGTGGCCTCTCCTCTCTCTCACAGTCGAGTTTTTGGAAAGCATTCGTGTGAATTTAAAAAAAATCAAATGAAAGTGTGCGGTGAAAGCGTGACATTTTAACGGCAACATTAATTTACTAACGTATACAAGATAATCCAAAAGGTTGTCTTTTTTTATGTGTACTCATCCTTTTAATACGTAGAAAGTGAATAAAAACTACATTAGTTTTTATTTCGGACTACTTTTAAGTTTGATTTAAAATCTTATTCGTAGTAGTAGTTATTAAAGCTAATTCTCATGTAACTAAACGTGTTCAAATTCAATATTTCAATAGAGTAGCCATTTTATACGTTTTTGTTTATGTAATTAATAAAAGAATGGGTTTATAAAATGCGAACGTAACAGTCTTTAAAATATAGCGTTAGAATAATGTAATAGAATCACGGGCAATGACTTGCAATGGTCATCATTAATATAACGAAAACAATATATTAAAATTACAAGAAATAGTTTTGTTAACCGATTACGTAGCAGTCTGAATGCAGTAAATAGGTATGTATATAATTATAAAATACGGCCAGTGCACATTGTTAGCATGACCGAACGTATTTTGAAACGATTGTATAAATTAAATATCGTTTTCTATTTCGTAGCAAATTAACTGGAATGAAACTAGAAACCGTACTGGCAATTCGTAAAATACCTATATCCGGAATCGATTTTAAATCGATTTTATTTCGTATCGATTCATAGAAATTATTGAGTACTCGTTAGAGACTAGTATCACTTGGCGCTGGCTCGGTAGGTGAGCGCAAGTAGGTCATACTAGCGTCCTTGCGCCGCCGAGAGACTGACATAGGCCTGCATCCACACGTACAGCGAGGCAAATAGCTCTCGACTCGCTTGCTTGAATATTTAATGAACAATGAATTAATATTTGTAATTCAAAATGTACTTGCGCTTCGGGTACACCTCTTATATGAATAGTTTGTGCAATCGATGCCGTAGTTTTTCCATTAATAAATTCCGATTTATTGGTTAGACAAATTTTACAAACAATGTATTTGTTCCAAGTTCAAAGGAATAGTCGAATGGTAGATTCTCCCATGGCCTCAGTTTTAGTCGATAATAGTGTAAGCCAAAAGACTATTTGGTTCCTCCAAGATTATTCATTGAATAAATATTTAAACTAAATATATTCGAACTTAAAGAATCTCTATGATTTTAGTTGAAAAATAATTTAACTCTTTGTTAAACGCTTCCAGTGTAGTCACTTACATTAAAACGTACATTTTTATATACTTTATAAACGTACTTCTGAGACATAACCTTATATTAAATAACTATTGTTTATGTACAATTAGTACAAGATATGTAAAGGATAACAAGTAAGCAAAATAAAGTTAATTCAATTTAAGAAAAGTGGGAAGTGACTTTTGAATTTTATTAATTACCGTTGCAAATGAAATGATAGATATTTATGCAGCACGCGAGTGTAATACTGTACCGGATGGCGACGGTGAACTAGTTTGGCAGATGAAATAGTAGTTGCAGTAGGTACCGAGGTACGTCCGTCGTTACCGCGGCCACCTACGCGTGCCCCCGCGCAGTTGCAACGCTGACGTAATGTGTACTGTGGCTATTTCACACTAGCCGCTCGTTAAAGATCAGGTATTTGCATCCTATTTATACCCACACATAACTCTGCACATGATATAATCACTAAGAAGTTTAATTTAAAGATATCTTAAAGTGAATGAAACGTGCCGTGTCTTATGTCACGGTAATGCTATTGAGTTATGAAAGTGGGCCGTATAATTGTTAGCTCTCGTAGTAGATAAGCTGTATTGTGCAATAGAACACCGAGTTTAGGATAAATGTGTCTGATTGTCATTCACTACACACTATTGATATGTCCTTGGGCACATGGCATCGTTAAAGGGAACGGAACGTACTATCTGCCGGTTTGTATTGCTCTATGCTAATGTATATACTCTGTGTGTACTCTATGTTTCTTTACGGATGATTTGTAGCCACAAGGTGTTTCACATCGAGCGGTGCGAGGAAAATCACAACGCTCCAATGAACACTTTCCCTTTTCTCGTCGAAGCTACGTCACGTCCCAACGCCGTTGCGGTTTCATCATGCGTTCGTAATTAAAGACATTTTAATCGACTCGGCTCATTCGATTCGATTTCATTTGCTAACCGTAATCGATTCAAAGAGGAAACGTTAATTAGCTCGACGTTTAAACTGACAGCCCGTTACCATTATTGGTCCAATCGAATGTTACATGTTATTATAAATAATCGATTTTTAGATCACAAATGATTATTTTTTTAAACAAGATGATTATTTTTTACAATGTGTTTGAGCGAAGCCTTTAGATGAGTAAGGAAAATACAGTCGAGGATGAGATCATGCATTATTTATGCAATTTACATGCATGCTATGACATTAATGCGTTTATGAAGTACATGCAATAGACGTAACACGTGCACAAATAAGTAAGACACGACTATGACAGTATATAGCGAGTTGGCGGCTTTGCGAACCGGGCTAGACCGAGGTCGGGTGTAATCTAGTTCAAAGTATTCCCGTGGGCGTAGGGCTTGCGCAACCCGCGACGTTCTAGAAGCGGCACTGTCACGCACTGGGCACTGGGCACTGGCACTGGGCACTGCACAGTCGCGGTCGGGGCGTGCTGGTGCGGCGCGCGCGGCCGACCCACTGCGGCCCGTTCCACTTTTCCTTCCGGCGGCGTTGCGAGTTGGCAGCGGCCCGGCTTGCATAACCGACGGTTTCGCAAAGCGCTCGCTCGGTGCAGCGGCGCGCCCGGCTTGGAATACGCTATCGATGCGCCGCCGCCGTCTCACCTGCCCCACACGATTCGACTCTCATCATCGGATTTCTTGACGTATCACTTTCGCCGGCCTCCCGCTCTCTGGTATCCGCGCGATACCTCGTACCTCGGAAAAGTGCCGTCGTTATCAATTTTTGCGGAGGTTGCACGGCCGCGGGAGATCAGCGCGAAATGCATCGCTCAACTAGGCCATCGTGCACTCTGCCATGCAGCCGATCGCAGCCGATAACCGCTCGCGCTTATCGATGGATAATTGTATATATGTTTAGGATTCGTGAGAGTAGCGTGTCGGTTACGATAATGTCGCCAACGGGCCTCGGCCGCCACAAATAGCTGCTCCATTTCGGCAGTCGGCCCGCGGCGAAGCGCGAAAACATTACAAGATACCGCTGCCTACTTTATATTCATGCTTGTAACGAAAACAATGTATTCGTCAATTAATTATTTATATATTTAGAACCTACGAATGAGCTCACGATCGAGTCACGTGATAAATAATTTAGTTAGCTATATATTTGGGCTAGTGCAAGATGCGAGCTTGCGGCGAAAGTAAGAACAGTGCGCTTTACCATCTAAACTGAATCTGCACTCATTAGCATTGCCTACAAGCACTAGCTTTGGATAGATTAAAAAACTGTATAATGAAAAATAATTCACGCCAACTTAAACTATATCTACAATGATTAGGAAATATATTTAATGAAAGCAATTTTTCTAATGTAACCATATTATGTACCATAATATTTGTGAGTTATTGATTTAACGTCTGCCCCGTGTTAAAACTAAGATTAACGATGTCACGTCACTGCATTATCTTGTAGTGGAACAGCTGTCGCCTTTAGACGGTGTAATAAAAGTAATATTTTAGCGGTTTACAGCTGCCGTGTGCAAGGCCGGCTGACTCACGCGAGACTATCCCGAGCGAAACGTGGAACACTGCCGACTCTCGTACATAGAACATTACATATGCATAAATATATATAGAATTTCTCTCGTTATTTCTTTGAGTCAATATTTTTTTTCCTGCCCTTACTACGATGGTGGTCTATGGTTCACGACAATAGTCGAAAGGCGGGATTCAAACCCACGACTATGTTGTGCATGATTCGCATCAAATTGGAATCAATATATTATAGCTTCATTTTTTCATATATATAAATAAATACCAGCCCCCATTTTAAAAATCTAATGAGACGCAATAAAGGTAGTAAATACTACGTATTACGTGTAGTAAACAATGTACCACAAAATATCGCCCTCTAAAATTACCTTAAATTATGTAAATTATAGGAACACAAATAAAAAACTACTTTTATTATCTTCTTATACTTAAGAATATAAACTATTTAAACTATAGTGATGCCTGACAGACATTTAAAAAATAATGATGGTTGCGATTCGTTTGTAAATACGTGAGAATTTATCGATTAAACACGAAGACTATTCATTAATATTGTACAGAAAGATAATATTAATATTGAGAATCCACACCGGCTCTGATTGTATTTGCAGCGAGGCCGCGTGCGCTGTGAGAATGGAAGCATGCACACGATCCGCGATCCTAATTATAAAGGTCGCGACCAACTACTCCGGTAAACATAAGGCCTGCACACTGCAACAACTAGCGATGAATCTCATGTTTGACTGGTTACTATTTTCTCTTTATTCGCTTTATTAAAAAAAAAACAATTAAACATTTTTAACACGCTTTTATTAGCTTGGTCTGTATGTAACGGAATCTTTCGTTATAATTTTCAATAATTTGTTTACGTCCGATCGACTTGAAATTTTGCACTCGTATCAAGAACCGATAACAATACATTTTTCATAATTTTGTCATGTTCATGTTTATATATATTTTTTCTTTTTTTAGATTAAGAAAAATGCCATCTAGGTGGAAATTTAAATAGCAAAAGATACTTGTTCGTAATAGAACTTAGCGTGTTTTTTTTAAATCTTAAAATTGAAACGATTAATTATTCCATTAAAAAACATAAAAAGTTTTAATCATGTACAGAATTTAATCAGATACAATTATGTATCTCATTTACATTTATTTATATTTTTTTAATATTCATATGACTTACTAAAAATTAATTATAAACAATTAGACTAATTTTCTTTATAACATTGTACGTAATTTAATTGCTGCTATTGTTATCGTGCAATTAAAATTGGTGTTAGATCAATCTCAAAATACGAAAGCCGACTAGTTGCGTTGCGTGAAAGCTTCTGGCTCTGAAGAAAGGTTAAAAACAAAACCGTCGCGTGGACTTGATAATGTTGGCATTGAACGATTGTCTCTAATATTAATGCGATTAATTTTATATACATTAAAATCGAAGTTATCTAATGATAAAACGTCCTAATAGTAGTCTATTTCTCGTCATTTGAATGCGCCCACGTGATAATAGGAAGAGAAGGCTGTAGAAGCGGATTAAGGGGCCCCTGCCCCTCCACATCATCAAAATTCTCCCGTGATATTTTAAAAATTGAACTTTTTAGCTGGCTATTTTTAGCAGTTACACTACGTTCTTATGCTTATAACTATATAAAATGTTTTGTGTCTATAAGTTTTATTTTAATAATGTAATAAGGGGGCTCAAGCCCCAATCCTGAACACGCCACTGAAAGACTGTCAGCTAATCGGTCCTATTGCTATTGCGTGATTAGCATTCAAGTTTTTATTTAAATGTTAAAGTAATTAGTATTAAAAATATAAAATTACGATTGTCTAATTCTTACTTAAATTTAAATATTTTAAATTCAGTTAGTGTGTACACATAAGTGTATTGATAAAAAAAATGTAATTCAATTACTGATTTAAGTCTAGTCTACATTATAAACGACATTTAATTTTAATTAAGATATATATAAAAATTAAAAATGTTCAATTCAAAACACAATTTTAAACCTTCATATTCAATCCAAAGGTAAATTGAAACAAAGGTAATGAAGTAATAACGTATGCCGGTTCACTTATTGATCGGGACTCTGGAGCGCTATTGGAAATGTCGGTCACTTCCTGCACGCGCTAGCGTCCCGGCCGAGGCGGTGGGGAGACGAAGGCGGCCTGGCAGCTCGCCCAAGGACGCCTAGGCAACCTAGGACGTTGCGGTCAAGGTCGGGTCACATCTAGACTTGCGCAATCGAATTATCAGAAGCATGATTAATGTAGCCTTGAAGCACCAAGATATAATTGATTTTTCAAAACGATATCGGTCACTGTCGAGAAGTCAATTACTGTCCAATTATCAATTTTCACGCGATATTAACGTTAAATTAGATGCCAAATACTCGAGACGGAGAAATTATTACACCAGGAAACAACGATGCCTCAAAATTATCATTCGTGATTGTGGGAAAACCTCCAGCAAATATTTTGCCTTGTCTCTGATAAATAGAATACAAGATCCGAGGTTGTTATAATAGGATGTTCATTCAAAAGTAGGTAAATTAGGAACACAAATTAACCAAGAATATGTATAGGGGGTGCTTTAATGAGTTTAATAACTAAGGCACCATATTCACTGTCTAATATAGACAAAATAATTACAATCGCATTTAATATCGGTGATACGTACTTTCTACGGATTTACACAAAATGCTACGTAAAAAAGCAAGTAATGAGATCGCGTGTATTGGCGAGGCGTGTCGTGAATTACAATGGCCGGGGGCGATCACCGCTGTTACGACATTAGAAAGCCACCACGGTCGACGGTCGCACGAGCGAAAGTTGCCAGCGTACGTGCGCGCGTTGCTCGCCGCGTGAGCCATGCGTGGTGAGTTTTGCGAGCCGCCGTCAGATGCTGCTGTTGAAAATTTGTGATCAAAGTGACAACACAACACTCAGAAAGGTGTTTTAGAATCACAATTTTATTTAGACCAGTATTTTTTTATTGTTGCATGACGCGATCCCTTAGTATAAAATTTCTACGCGACACCTACTTACTATTTGTAACTAGTATTTTATAATGATACATTTTTTTTTAAACATTAGTACATTTTCTAATTAATTTACTAATATCTCTTTAACCATTCCAACTAAGCTCGTGCTACGACATGTTCAACCTCACGTTCGGCAGTTCGCACCTTTAACCATTAGACTATTGGCACTTTCCTTTTTTAGTTGTCGCTATATACGTATCGAGTGCGTATAACAGATTACATTAATTACGTCGCCAAATGCCATTGTTTATTCCTGTTTACTTGTGATAACCTAGAAAAGTATATCCTTAACTAACACTTTCCTTGCAAAGTTAGTACTTTTAAACTTTCTTTTTTGTCTTTATTGAATGAGACTACGCGACTCCCCTCTTCTTTTAGAGGGGTTTGTTCAAACGTTGAAAAACATAACTATATGCTATTAATTGAATACTACCAGGCAACAAATCATAACACATGTAATATTTTGAAACAAAGTAAGAATCTACATTATCTCTAAGCAAAGATTATGTTTGCCCACACATGTGACCTTTCCCCGTGGGATACAGTTACAATAAAGTTACCTATATTCCTTTTCATTTTACCACCAGTGCCTACCATTAAATATTAAACGAGGTAAAATGAACCGAGACGCCCCGGTGTTTACATTATTTCGTTTGTCGAAATCGATTTTTAATTCTTGGAATCATGTTTATAAAAAATATTTTAATGATTAAAACAAAAATATTAATATAACTTTGTTTACATATAAGTTACAAAGAAGTAGAAATCTTTATCAACAGATTTAAAAAGTACTGTATATATATATACC
>DWTW01001293.1:0-12979 GCA_018246275.1 Papilio slateri
GATCAAAACTAAATTATTTTTATTTGTCCATTCTATGATTTTCAAATCTTCATTTATTTGTTCTATTGCTATGTTGGTGTCTTTAGGGTTAAACGAATAATATAGTTGTGTTATCTCTCGCCTTCTCTATAAAAAACGGAGATCGCAACATGTTTTATGTGAATGTTTTGGCAGTGTAAACTCACGTCGTCTCACGGTGAGTGATAAAGAAACATGTGTAGGGTACAGAAATATGTGTAACGTAGGGAAACTTACAGTGTTTAGTTTATCAATCCTGGTGAGTAATCTTTGACAGCACATGATCATGAGCGCCGGCGTGATGCTGTCGTCCTTGTGAAGCTCCAACAGACCGAAGCGGTCCTTCACTTCCACGTATAGCGCTCTTTCTACATGTTTGTTTCTAAAAGTTTGATAAAGTAAATAGATAAGTTTCTAAACATTTGATAATGTTATTCTTTACATAGTATAAAACAAAGTCGCTTCCCGCTGTCTGTCTTAGGTCTTTCAAAATACGCAACGTATTTTATGTGGTTTTCATCAATATACAAAGTGATTCAAGAGGAAGGTTAATATGTAAAATACATGCATATTATAGTAGACAAACGCCGAGAATTTCGAAGATTTATAATGTGATGTTAAAAACATATTTTTGTATGCTTACAATGCAAATGCTGGCTTACAAAATAGATCAAAATAAAGTACTACGAAATTGTATCTTATCTTAAAAAGATCTAGATTTTAATCCGTTTCATCAACTGTCAAGTACCAGTTAAACTACTGTTTATTTTATACGATTAACTCACATGCTGTATTCTGTTAGGAGCAACATGGCTTCATCAAGATGGTTGGCCATGAATGCTATGAGTTCATCAGCGGGGCACGACGATGGCGTTATGAACTGGCCAGTCGGCGACACCATAAGTGGACCTGCTTCACTTAAAAATAAAAAAAAAAACATAATTAAGGCTCTGGGCCCAAACATATCCTTGAATACTTAGACTAAAATAGTCCTGCTTCACTTAAAAAAATCAAGATTTTGGACACAAATATGTTCTTGAATACTACGAAGATTATAGTGATTGAGTCAGTAGCACCCGCAGTTGTTGCATAAATGGTCTGACAGTACCTGCCCTTGACTTTGACCTTACAGAATATCAACGTGAAGTGCAGGTAAGTATTTATATTATTGTATTTCGTATGAAGTCTGCATATTCTTTTCACCCATTCTTTTTCTCCTCTTTCTTATTTACCCCCCTTTTTATCTTATTCAATGGCGGATATTTATGAGTAGCGATTATACTTAACATCAAGTGGTTCAATATGCTCGTTGGCCAACTTCTACCATAAAAATGTAGTTTTAAGATAAGAATAAATATAATGAACTCATAAATACGTACAAGTTTTTGCAAGAATAAATAGTATTGTTTTAGTAGATATAAAGGGCTCATTCGTTTACGGTGAAAGATGAATGCAGCATTATTTTATGTGAGGTCATAAAGTAATTTATACTTACGGTTCTACAACTATTTCGTATTTGCTAAGAGATTCCGGTACTGATGCTGGGAACTTCTTCCCATGTCCGTAGAAGTCTCCTATAGAAGTGATCAACTGTCGCAAATGGTTGCAATATTGTGTTGCGGAGACTTTGGGCATGAATTTTCTGAAAGTGGTGAAAATATTTAATTATTTAGAGCGAACCACAGCTTGGCGGTTTAATTACATTAGCCGTTACATCAATTCAAAGACAAAATATTTATTTGATGTGATTCAAAAATAAGTTTGTACCAGGTAACATTTGTAGAATAATTTTCGGTTGTTTGAATACATTTTGAAACCGAGCGATCACCAATTGTTAATTAAGTTAACCTATTTTTTAAAAATAAAAATATTAGCAATTTTTTTACACAAATTTTATTAATATCCTTTTTAACTATTCCAAGCATAAATTTGTGCTCTCACACACGAAATTAGTTGAATGGCGGATTCGAATTCATCTTATGTTCTGGCTCTTTCTCCAATTGAATTAATAGAACAGATATTTTATTTTGTAAATATGTACCTTCTACATATATGAATATCTCTTAATATTCTAGATAGAGCTTTTTCGTAATTCGGTATTTGACTTAATGCTCCATCTTCTTGACTAACTTTTTTAATTAACTGAAAAATAAATCGATAATTAGAATGGCTTAGTATTTGTACCATTTGTATTGAATTTAAGTATTTTTTGTTACTTACAGATAACCATTCGTTCCTAACGTCAATAATATTAAGAAACACATCACCGTCCAAGCTTACTCCTGTGAATTGGCCTAGTGCTATTGTCCTGCCTTTAAAAGAAACAAATAGTATCAATATTACGTTTTAATGGCAACAACCAATTATAGTCGACGCATTTTAAACTGAGTCGTCGGGCAATAAATGTCACTGACAGTAGAATGTGCACGCAATGCAACACCTGTAAGTGCGAGCGAGACAGACAGATAAATATGATTTATGACCCCAAGCCTCAGTTCATAATGCGTCGACTATAGTGAATAAGAATAATCAGGGAGGAAAAATAAGTAATTCTTGAAATTTGATTGAGTGAAGAATGGCACGGAGACATTAAGATTATTCACAAAGTATTTTAATTTAACTTACAATTAAAATTCACCCGAATTAAAAGCGTGGGGGCCCTCAGCTTAAGTTGTCACATTTTTCATATTTAATATTTTGATTTGCATGTGCCTGGGAGAGCCGGACCTAGGCTCTATTAAGTATCTACTATTGGATAACTTAATGCACTTGGTGCATGGAATGCTTAATAATAAAAATATCAGAGGCAGATTAAATTTAGAGATCGCCCTAAGCAAGCACCTCGTCGGCGCCCCTTTAGCGGCCATATATTATAAACTTTAATTGGTACTGGTAGCATTAAACATTGATGACCGTAGTTGGTGTTACTACATATAGTAGAGGTTACTTTTATGTAACTTTTTTTCTTTGTGTTATGTTGCTAGGTGCCTATGTTTGCCTTATCTCTGAATATACGAACCTTTCAAGTTAACCATTTCTTTCGAATGTTGAGAAGCAAGAGAGACAAGGCTCTGGAGAGCTCCTCTTATGTGGCTTATGTTCCAACCGCTGTCATATTTAACCTTAAATTAAAGAAAATTTCGGTCAATGAAATAATATTATACATAATCATAGTTATTTATCGAATATAAAAAGTTTGATAATGTAACTTAATTAATTAATTATAAGACTTAGCAGTTTTATTGTAGCTTTACCAACTTCCTTTATACCATAAGTTTTGCAAAGATCCTCTGTCAATGATTTCACATGATCTCTGGTTGCTTTCGTAGACTCATACTTTTCTTTCGCTAGTGCACTGTTTTCATAGATCCAGCTTCTAAAATATAGATAAAAATGTATGAAGCAATTTATCCATTATTTAAATAAAAGAAACTCAATGAGTAATAAACATACATTACATTGTTAATAGCTTTTCTTTCCTCTACCTTTCTTTTCATTCGAGCAGCATTTTGGAAATCCTCATTATAATCTTGATAGGCTTTATTAAAATCAGGTTTGCTGAAAAATTAGTGTTCATTAACCTTTACGGTTAAAATGCCTTAACATTTTTAAGGAATTTTTATTGTACTTTCCTGCGATATTGAAATTGTGGAATTGACAGCTGATTAATTGGTAAAATATTTCTGTGGAATTGGGTAAAATATTTCTGTCTTTCCCACACACAAAATTAACACTTCGTACTTAGCCAAAGAGCTAGCCAAAGAAATACCACTAATAATAACTCTAAATAGCCCTATCTGGGTAATAGGGTATCCAAAGAGTTCCCGCTAATATAAAAATGGCATTTTTGACATACCTATACTCAGGTTTCATTGTGCTTACAGGTATTTTGTCAACATAATTTGTTGATATGTCACAGGCACTTAACACTTTAACAACAGTGTCTCTTACATTATTTCCATTTAACTTGATTTTCACTAATTTAAATTGACCTAAAACAAATACATATTGAACATGTGATTATCTATGAGTTTTATTATTTAATCTGTGATTACTTGTTTATAATATTACCTTCGGGCATATCCTTTTGCCTTAAATAAAAAAGTAGTGCAGGTATTGACATGGTTCGGCTAGACTGTTGGGCTTCTATCAGAGCACTCAGCTGTTGTAAAGAATATTCATTGGTTTTCTGTAATATCATAAAAAATAAATTTTTTAAAGCAAATGTTTTAAAATTTATTCCATAATCAGAGAATTGTATTATGAATATATGTATATGAATAGAATTTACATTTTTAGAATCAATAAGTTCAAAATTCATTGAAAACATTTAATAATAGCAATTCAATTAGCAAAAAGAAAAATTAGGGAATAATTGAAATTGATATAAAAGACAATAACTAAGAACACATTAGTATTATTAATCGATTGTAAAAATGTTAAATTATTTTATAGTATATAGTTTTCTTATATTAATACATACTCTTTGCTCCGGATATTTCCCAAAAAGATCTGGATGAACGCTGAAATAAAATGGTCTTAATGCAGTTGAGATTTCTGCTGAACTTAAAAATCTACATAATGCGACTCCAAAACACCCCTTCCTGTAATTTGAAACAGAATTGTGAATATTTAACAAAACACCTAACCCAACAACTTCAAGCCAATTTTTTCTAGTGGAGTTTAGATACCTGATCTTAGAAACAGAATACATATTGGTATCCTTATGAGTTTTTAAATTAGCTAAACTGGTTTTCTATTACTTATTCTAAATTATTTTATGTGCGCACTACATATTAGGAACAACATTTTTAAGTTTTTGATAAGACATTGACATTTGACTTTTGTAGTGATGACATTGACGTTTATGTGAAAAACATATATTACTCTGCTAGCTAAAAAAGAATTCATTGTAGTTCCAGAAATGTCAGGCCTTTTTCAAAATTGTACAGATTTTTCTGTCATTATTTTTCATAATATAAATGCAAATGTTATATTATTTGTTTCTTTGTTACGCTTTAACGCCATAACGACTCAACCGATCATCGTGAAATTTTGCACACATATTGTCACGGTACAGAAAGGACCTTATATTCCTTATATTCCAAAAAACAAAAGTTCCCAAAAGATAGAAAAGTATAATCTTGACTTATAATATCGTAGTAATATTTTAAGAAAGTTACAACGTTTTTTTTAGTTCAAAGCATTAGTAAATTAGGCATGGAAATAATTTACTAACATTTTCTTTTAACCATTTCAATAAGTTTAAACTTGTGCTAGGAAATGGTTCACGACAATAGTCGAAAGACGGATTCGAAGCCCCGACCCTTCTAAATGGCTTTATGGAAGAGCGTTAATTAACACCGATAATATCATTGAAATATTTAAAGTAACATGTTAATAAAATCTACACTCTACTATCTACATGACATCTATAGTAATTGAGTGGAAATATTTCTAATAAAAAAGCACTGTTTTGAAGCACCTTGCGAAAAAAATACTTTTTGCTTTGCGTTAATTGCTGTCATAAGGACGTTTTAGTTAGATATAGTCATATCATACATGCTTGTATTAATTTGTATTGTCTGTCTTGGTTTTTCTTTTAAACGTTACTTTTAAAAGTGATTAACATTGTACTATATCATGGCATTATCGCTGACAGGAGATGTTTACGTATATTATGTTTTTAAGCTTAACATGACTCGGAAAGTAATTGAACGAAGAATGATAAATCAACTGCGATAAGTGTAACGATGATTGAGATGATGATCGCGGAAATGGACAGCATGAAGATAAGGCTAAGCGATGTAAGTTGGAGGTTAACGTTTTAAGTGTATTATAGGTGAGCATTGGTGTAGGTTAGATAAAATCCCCGCGACTGCGCGCAGAACGGTCGGCGCGTGACGCAACAGCCGCGTGCAGACGCGGTAGCGCCGCTCGCTCTCGCCCGCGCCCGGCTGCGCCTGGGACCGCCGAGCTGCATCATAATTGTTACACGACGAGTTCAATAATTAAGCGATAAATATATCAGCCGTGCTGCGGCGAGAGGAGGGCGGCAGTCGAGTGGCGACCGCGTCGCGTATCAGACACCCGCGCAGAGTGATGGACCCGAAGCTCGTTCGACATTTTTCTATCGGACGCCGAAGGAATCTCACCGGACTGGTTCCCGCGCAACGCCGCGTTAGTGCGCCGCTCCGGTGAACCCTTTCGCTTGTAAATGTGCCGATATTTACATATGCGCGCTCGATCTCGCGTTGAACTTTCGATCTGCGCCCGCGCCTCGACCGGTGCGCAGCGGCCGCGCGAGCCGGCAGCCGCGCCCGCGCCGGCGCCGCCGCCCCAGCTCGCCCACCGCCCGCACCGCGTGCCATGATCCACGTACGTTACACTTTGCTTTTTTCTATGCTCACACGAATTGTACAAACATACTATATGCTATGTACATAATTAACAGAAACTAACAATTTTGCATCCACGTTTACACGAAAAGTTTTCATGAACTCACTGCGAAAACAGCTTTTTTAACTATGCCGAGAGTTGCTCCATTAGTGTTATAACTGCTACTGTCCGTTAAATAACCGCCTTATATAAATATCTTGTTATTTCACTCGTCAAAATCTTGTGTCTGCGATATTCTCTTCATCCATTTAAATTAATATATCAGTTGACTACCAATGTGAAAATTTACTCTGCGTGAGGTTTTTGCAGTTCGAAGTTATATCGTTGACACAGAATTATCGATGATTATTTTTATGTTTTGGTCCATACAGTCACAACAAAGTTTCGTTTACTTATATTCATATTTAAGCATCTGCCATTATACTGTTTTATATTTTTTGCCAAGTCTAGATCATTCAAGATTAAGTCATGATGCCTGTGTTTATGGTCGCATTCAATCGAAAGAGAAAGAGAGGGCTTAATCTATTTCAATTATCACTGAAAGAATCATATATTATAGTATTTTAACATATACCAAACAATTTTTTTTTATAAAAATTATTTTTGGAGCTTAATATGTTTACCCGTAGGTTTTGCATAGCTCTACCAATTTCAATCCGTACATATATATATCGATACAACCTAAGTATATTTAAATTAGTAAGGGAATTATTTTTTTATGTTTCAATTATTATTATTACAATTTTGAAATAATTCAATTAACTCTGTTGTAAACAAATATTTCTACATAAACATTTAAGTAATTTAATGACATTCATATAGAGTATTCGGGGACCTATCGAAAAAGCAATCTAAAGAACCTATACCGTAAACAACATGGGTGGGTGCGTTTAATATACACAGTAATATAATATTGAGGTGGAAATGTTTTTTACACGCATTTTAATAGCTTTTAATAAACAACATACACAAATCAAACTGTATTTCAATATGACATTGAGAATTAAACGTTATACTAATACATGTTGAAGTGGAAAACTTAGTTAATATAAGTGATAAATTATATAATTTTAAGGTGATGTTCAATAACAGCTATGTCGACTTCTTACTAATAAAGTTTGCGAGGATTTCTTTTTCCTAAAATTAGGCAGGTCTTAGGCAACGCTGATAGATCATGGGATAAGATAACGGGTATTTTTTGTTTGTTATGATTACTACTTGTAGTAATAAATAAATATGCACTCACGCTCGTAATCCAGAGGGTAGGCAGAGAGAGGTTTCCATTTCGTGCGATCCTCGTACATCTTTCTCGCTTCTACATCCATACATCTACGTATACATACTCGTCGGTCACGGGTACTCCTTATATTGCCTTACTTTGGTAGGTATTATACTGGAATGGAACCCATGGAAATGCGTTATCTTCATCAGCTTTGTCTAGCTTACATTAGTTGCAATGGTACTTTTTATACTTATTTACTTAGAAGACGATAATGAATAACGAAATCTTTTCATAGTCTAGCTTGGAAGGAGAGTATAAGCAGCGACTTCACTGCAAAGGAGGTGCAAACCATCGAAATTAAAATTCGAATAATGACTCGTTATATCACAGAAAAACCAGTAAGATTTTGCATTGTTGTCAACCGATTCATCATCCAATGGTGGCGACGGCTTAAAGATGGCGCTGTCAAAATGTTTTTTGTGAGTATACGCGAAAATCTCGCTCCCGCGAAAATATAGAATTTTATCTATTAAATTTAAAAATAAAAACCGTATTTAACAGAAAATTTCATCTAAATCGTTAGAACCGTGTTGTTAGAACGCATATGCTTTGCCTACCTAAAGAGTTGCGGGTGCAACTCTTTAGTTTGTTGCAGATGCCTATAGGTATCGGTCACCGCTTGCTCGTTTGCCTCATTCTTCCATAAAAAAACTGAAACACTATCTGTTTTTAACTTAAACTCTATAAATTGTTGTGTTTTTCGTTTTTACCCTGCTAAAATCGCCCGTCATGTGGGTCAAGCCCCCTTTGATCCCAATTGAAATATAGTAGAAGTAGTTTGTAGTCTCTGTTCACAATAATCACAGACATAATCTAACTATTATAAATACGAACGTATAGGCTTGGCGTTGGCTTAGACGTGTACAGGCGGTTCCTGTGGGATACGTTAGTTTTTGTTTCTACATATTTCCACGATAAGTTCGCAACGGCTTAACACATCTTAATGAAATTTGGCACAGATATACAACATAGTCTCGAATAATAGGTGGGATACTTTTCATCGAGGAAAAATGTCCGGTTCCCGAGGGATATATAGGTTTTTGTTATTTACATATTTACTCGATAACTACGCAACGGTTCATCACATCTTATTAAAATTTAGCACAGATATAGAACATAGTCCCGAATATCATATGGGCTACGTCGTTGCACGCAACATGGACACCTGTAACAGGTGGTTGAAGTTGGTTGCAGGTGGTGGCAGGTGGTTGTAAGTGGTTGCACGTTTTGATGGTGGTTGCATGTGGATGCATGTGGTTGTAGGTTAGGTTAGGTTAGGCTTTAGACATCACAAAGCTGGGCATAAATGTTATAAGAGCCACTTTTTTAACGGGAGCGGGTAAAGGAGATACTGTTATACCTATCATCCCAAATAATTTGCCTTTTGAATTAAGAGGTTGCAATTTCCGTTAAAATTGGCTTTTTCAATATCAATAAACAAATCCTAGGGACAAACCTTAAAAGTGGTCGGCATTCATTTGGGCGTTCCATGATTCTCGCACGGTCAATTATATGATGGCAGTTCGCGTGTTTCAAGTGCAATATTTTGCCTATACTGCCGCAAAATAATAAGTCATATAACGTTGTTCGCAGAACGGTATTGGAATAAAAATTGGCGCCTAATTTAAAATATCATTTAAACTGTTAAACGTAGGCCTTTCGCCATCTGCTTTGTACATAAAGCAGCATCCAATGGTTCTAAGAGGTTATGGACCCACTTCTGACACCTATCCTAACATTTTTTTAATGTTTCTCTTCCGGGACTTCCTCCGCATATAATTTAAAAATGCATGCTTTATGAGTATGCCCATTAACCGCATCAGTCCCATTCGCGCTAGACTTTTTAACTGTTGTAATATTTTATTACTGATAAAACAATTCATTAATTTAAATTATGCAAATATTAACAACAAAAAAATTAGATATTTAAAGAATTAAGTAATTTCCGAAAACCTTTTTTTATTTTCCTTTTTTGTATTATTATGTATAAAAGGTTTTAATCGCCGCGCCATCCGCGACGTTCATAGTGTTGAAGTAGCTGTTTGTGATATTTGGGCTGTTAAATCTGAAATAGTTGTAACTTGTGGAGTTTGGCCTTGATATCGAGTTTTTATTGCAGCCAGCCCCGCTCCTCGAAGACCCACATGTTGTCACTTTCAATTGTATGCTCAGTACGCATCTGACGTCATCGTTATCAATAAAGGACAGCGCAACTGACGCAACGCGCTACTGAACATCTCATTGCAATAAACCTAAACCTTCGTGGTGAAGATAAAGAGCTATACATTACAGTAATAGAGCCCGCAGCAGAAACAGTGGCTGCACATTGTGTGTTGAGCCTGAAGCTTGAGCGGTGAAATACCACGACCTCACAGAAGACAGGCATGAAGTACGAGTATGCTTCTGCGTTTCGCCTGATGAGTGAAGTCCCAGAGGCCCAATTTTAGTCAGCTTGATACTTCCTCTGAAGGGCAAGAGAATTGGAAGGAGGAGAGGATGATTAGAAAATCCTTTGTCCCCTGCTCTGTCTATTAAGGGTAGGCAAGTCATCTGCAACTCATTTGATTGTCGCGGATGCATGTGAACTGCTTGGCTCGTTTGTCACCTTCATCCATAGTTTGTTAGGATGTGTTTATGGATCATCCTAACAAACTCTTAAACATGAATAATATGTAGCACGTATCTATATATACCTTGTAATATATAATTGCTAAAAACAGATGAAACAAAAACAGTCGTGATTCACGCCTAAGCTTAGAAATGTTTTGTTTTATTCGCGCGTAAAGATTTCACCGACGACCGCTTGGGAAATTAACGAGCATTGTAGATTAAATGGATCTGTTTAGGACTCCATTCGTTAATTATAACGAAAGATGGAAAGAAATTAATGAGTGCGAATCCTGTATGTAATTGAAATAAAGTAATTAATTTTACCAAAGTTTTCCTCAGATCAATTTTAATGGAGCAGCCTTAATGAAGAACTCTAAATGTGTGTAGAATAAGGAAAATGAATTATTATTTTATGACTTTCAAAAGCGCAAATTAATAAAATCTTTATTTAATAATAGTGGATAAGAGTTGAAAACAAATGAAAGTTACTTCACCCGGCACGGCCGTATTCTATTCGTATACGTATTCTACTCATAAAATATTAATTATTCTAATAACTCAAATTCACTCGGCGGGTAGGCAGGTGAATGGTACCATTCTGCCCAAACTTCAACACGGACTCTCGAGCATAAAAGCCCTACATTACTAATGTTTCTCAGTTAGCGTAGCGAAGTCACTTGTCCACCACCTCTCTCCAGGATTTAATAAAGAAATTTACTGTCATCATTACAGTGACAATAGAAATACATTTTATAAATAATGCTTGCTTTATTTTGTAGCTTAAAGTATTACAGGTCTAAAATAATTGAACTATATTTAATGAGACTCTTTTTTAATAATTCTTAATTAGGAATTCTTATAGAATAAAATGAATTACTGAAATTGATCTGCAGGAGCTTTAAAGGCACGAGAATGCCTGTCAACTTTCTTACAATTCGTACTTAATTAAAAGTCCTTTGTTCTAATAATAGTCGTACCTAATTATAACGTTGTAGCGCTTTATTTTATTTCCAATGTTAAAGTACCTATGTAACGACTCGAAGCAAAAATACATAGATAATAAATACATCACAGATAAAAGTGAACTACATACAGACATACATGAAATGTAATATTATATAAACACATTATTAGAATAAGCATTGTATTCGCTTAAAATAAGTTAGTTTAGATTCATTCTTAATTTATCTGATAAATAATTTATCTGTATAATTAATTAATAATGTCCCACGAAAGTTTTAATAATTTTACTTGTTCTGTAAATATATCTTTCTCATAAAAGTAAAAAAATAATTAGATACCAAAGAGTCTTGCCAAAGCCCAATCCGAAGTTAATTAACTCATTGCAAGACCCCGGCTTATTATATAAAATATTGCAAGAAATATCGCCGACACTCCTTTTTTTTTTCTTTGAATAATGTTAATTAACTTTCTCTTTAAGGTGACGACAGGTTTTTTATTTTGGTCGATATAGATAGACTTCCAAGTAGCTACTGTGGTGAGCGGTGTAGGTAGAATAATGATTTCGAGAAGTCTATTTGTTTTTAAAGGTTTAATTTATCTCCATAGTAAGTTCTAACAAAATATACAAGTACAAAAAAATTTAAGTCTAATATTCGTGCCTATGGACCTGAGAAATGTTTTTCTTTGAAAAATATTTTCTTATCGTAATCATATAACAGAGTTGCTCGTAAGAACTTTCATTTCTTAATTCATTCTCTTCACATTTTGATTTAGCGGAAAAAGCCAGATCATGATTTTCAAGTTCCAATCCATCTCTTCCTAAAATTTTATTTGAGGTTTAGGCGTGAAAACGTATTATAACAAACTAAAAGACAGACATACAGAGCTAAAGAGGGCATTCGTGATATTGCTTTGAATGCGTTACGTCGTGGGACCAAAATCCTCCCAAAAAACAAATCCTCGACTGAAACCCAGACAGCTTCAGTTTATTGTTTTTTGGGTCTGATGTAAAGACACAGGCTCAGCTCCTATCCTATTAAGGATAATAAATCGAAGAAATATGTATAGTGATTGCTGTCTCGCTTATCCCAATGTCTCATTTTTTTAGTACAAAGATATATTTACTAACTTAATTAAATTGTTAACAAATGGAAATTTACTAGCAGTAAGCAATTACGTCACACGGCACGGGCTTAATTTCCTCTCGTCACTCAGACGTGACTTTTGGATAAATGATGAAACGATACTGAAATCACATATAAATTTTAAATTGCACAATTTAAATATCAAAATGATATGTCGTTGAAATAAATTTAAAATCTTCTAAATTAAGAAAATTTAAATTTTCAATAAAATTGCTACATATGCAATTTTATTGAAAATTACTTTTTCGCATATTCAAATAGCAATTTTGTTCAACAGTCAGCAGCATGCCAGTCACAGTCAGCAGCATGTCAGTCACAGTCAGCAGCATGCCAGTTACAGTCAGCATGAAAGACGTCTACTGCTGAACAAAGGTCACACTCATCCACGTGACTGCAGATCTAGAAGGTCTTGGCCTTAGCGGCCAACCATTCTACAAGCAATGTAAGGTCCATTGTGTCATCTACGATTGTGATTGTGATGTGTGTTTTTTTTATAAAAGAAGGGGGCAAACGAGCAGCGGGAACACAAGGTGATCATCGCCGCCCATGGACATCTGCAACA
>DWTW01001294.1:0-12977 GCA_018246275.1 Papilio slateri
ATTGCTAATTCATTAATCACTTTCCACATTTTTCTTGGATTCTTATTACTGTCATTAAATAAACTCGTATAAACAATTAACAATTTTATTTAAAAATGACACCTTATTTAATGTTAACACACTGGAAGAAGTCGAAGACTAGGAGTCGAAGAGTAGTGATTTCGAAAGTTCAATTAGTATCAACTTCATTTACAACGAATGACAGTCTCAATTTACGAAAAAAAATAAGCGAGAAAAGAAAATTATTATACGAAAACAACTCATTAAACATTAAAAGACGTTCTCACGAACGATAATAGCTCATGGAATTATAATTTCACCATTTCTTTTGTAATAGGCAAAAAAATACAAGACATTGAAATTTAGGAACGTTTGTAGGACATTCTTTTCTAAAGAATATTTTAATCTTCGATTCCATTTGGACCGAAAAAAATACAAATTGGTCTCCATTCAGACGTCATCGTCAGGTGGCGGGGTGGGGAGCGGGGAGCGGAGGCAGAGGGTGACGGGATTGGATTAAAAGCGTGATTCGGATTCTAATGCAGATTAAATTAAAAACGTATATTGTTACATTTTGTTTTCGCTTTGCAGTGCACCTATTATTAGTCTGTGCACTCACAGGAGCTGGTGTCAACTGAACTGTAATTTATTTATCAAAAGAGAGCAATGTGAAATAAAATCTGCAACTGGTCAAAGACTTATTTTTTTAATACTGAGTTTTATAGATAATAATAGTTCATATCTTCATATTATATTTCAACAAAGAGTTACAAAACATCTGTTCGTTATCAACTTAAATAATGTTAAAAGCTATAATCGGACCCAGGCTATCTGTATCTTTGTGCAAATCACACTGAGTCCTTTTTGAGGGCCGTCTGCACAAGATTCGTGCCGAAAAGCATATACGCGATGTTACCCTTTTTTGGCAGCCCTATTGAGCTGTGCAATGTTTATTTTCCATGTGAGAGAGCTGACGCCGCGCGGTGACGCATCCAGTGCGTGATTCACTCGGTTTTAGGCAAACGTAGCTTCGCGCAGAGCCGCGCGGATTACAGCCGCACGCGCATACTGCTCCGCTACGAGTCCTTAGGTCGTTAGGATGACATAAAAACAAACTATTTATTTTAATGGAAACGCAACAAGGTCATTATAGCTTTATAATGAGTCTAGAATATTTAGATTTTTATTTCAAATCACACATTACAAGGGTTTATTTGAATTTAATATCCCTATCAATCTTTAGTCCAAACCTGCATAAGCATTAGACCTAGTTCACCCAACAGATGTTACAAGCTTATTTCAGGTCTCTTCATAGGGCGCTTCTTTACAAGTAAAAAAACCTATTACTATGGAAAGGCATAGTAACAGTATCTTGTGAAGATACTTCATAATTGATAATAAGCTTAAGCTACCCTAGCTATTCTTTTCTTTAAAAAAATCATGCTATAATAAGCAGCACCTTGCACCAAGTGATCCCATATTATGGCGAGAATTAAAAAAAAACTGAAGTCTAGTAATTTCAAAGAAAAAACTATCATGACTGTAAATTTACGAATATAAGTACAAGAAAATGGAAATATACAATGAATGACATGACTGTATTTCATGTCCTTTATGAATTTGAATAGTCGAATGGTGGGATTCGAACCCACGACCATGTTGTGATTGTTTCACGGTCCGTCGTCACGTCCGTTAACCATTAGTCTATTGGCGCTTATGTTCTTTATGAAAATACGACTGAAATACATTCAGTTCCATCCCATCTTATTCTTTAGGAGTGGACACATCAGGTCACTTTTACTATCCTAATTTTGTTTGGATAAAATAGTTCCATGATCTTTTTTCGTATGTATTTTTCAGTCCATAAATTCTAGTCACAACACGAGCTTAGAATTTACGAAATGGATTTCATTTGGAAATTTACAACAACGCAAAATCGGCACCAAGACCGGATGCCAGTCGGCCACATGCAGCCACATACGTGCCACAAGAACGGCCGAGTTGGCAGACTTGCCAGCTGCTGGCAACGCCGCCCGAATTCAATACGAATATGCAAATCGCTGCGCTCGGATTACGTTAAGCTGGGTTCTTATACTTTCTTTATATCGCCCCGTAACGTTTGTTGGCAACTGAAGAATTCAAAGCCTTCTCGAGTTTTATTTTTATTAACTAGCTTTTATGTCTTTTGCTTTAGTCGGGTATACAGAAAAGAGATGGTCAAACTTTAGTGTGTGTTTTTTGTTTAAAATTTTATTACTTTTAACAAAATGACCACTTTCTTCTTGGGCTAATAAAAAGCAAATGGTTACTCCCGGAGTTTTCTCAACATATTTTCATTTCCAAGCTGCTCATTTGCATTATTATCTTCATAGGAAGAGATATCGACTAAAACAAACACTAAACTCTGAATACTAATGTTTTATTTGTGATGTGCCTTATGAGACGTACTCGGAAGTACATGTTAAAACTGCGACCAGAACAGTTACAAAGCTACCTGTTGCTGCACAGATGTGCCGCCTCGAAATCTTTCTTCTGGCAAATCTTTCTTCTTCTGATTTTCAGCCGACGGTCGTCCACTGCTAGTAGGACGTAGGCCTCCCTCATTGATCGCCATCGTGGCGATCAACTGGGCAAATAGCATGATACAATTCTTGTGTGAAACAGAAGTATTTACACTTCTACGATTCGTGTGATAGGTAAGGTGTCGCATGATCTTACGTATTATTCATCTCTTTTAAGGAAAAGAGATGATGACTATGCAAGGAATGAAGGAGGAGAGTAGGTGAGGATCTTTACTCTCTCACTTTTCCTAGACAAATGGTGTCTAACTGGCAAGGTGTTGATAACGGTATTCAATTAACACCTCTCTTGCTTGTTCATTTGCCACCCATATAAAAGAAAGAAGGGATATTAAAACAAAGAAGTATTCAGTACTCCCTCTGTTACGTCACACAATTTTATAAATTGAGTAAACACATTGTTACATTATAGTCGATAATTTATCAATGCTCGTAAATAACAAGAAATAGCTTTGCAAATAATTCTTACATCCATTTCGTAGAATAGATATACTATGTATAGTTGGTAGGGTCTATCGATGTCTCATCGGGTAATTTATTGCTACAAAACTGAGCTAGATCCAGCGATAAGCTGCCACCTGCCTTCAATTCTTACGCTTTTCGAATTTATATCTACCTGCGCATTGGAAATTACAACTAAAATCAAACCGAGTTTTAAAGCCAATGAAATAAGAACGAAGTTACAAGAGCAAAGTTTTTTGAACAGCAAAGGTAAATTGGATAAATATACCTGGGCAATTTCTCTCCTCTGTTGAGCGAAGTGGAAATTGGTACTTATCGAAGGAATGAAATTCGAGTGAGACTTAATTAATGAGGTATTTTTTTGCAAGTGTCGCGACGCACTGCTGTTTAATGAATCGATTGAATTTATAACATGCAGAGTTAGTGCACCGACGAAGATATGATGGCATATATGTTGATAAATAATAAGGGGACGCGATATTTTCTTTATGTTTGGTTTAATTTTTTGCAAAACGAGTATTTAAAGCAAACCTATGACCTACGTACCTATACCGAAAATATGGCATGGCTTCTTACATCTGTGTGTTTTGGAGTATTTAAAAACAACTGATATTTCTACCCACAGCCTAATACACCTTATTAAGTCTCCTGTGTTTCGACCAGTGAGTATGGTTCTTTTTTTCCAATTTTGTTAATTCTTTTCAACCTCTTACAAGAAGCTCTTATGATAACGCAAGACCTCACACTGTTCTAGAATCTGTTTTCACAGTACAGGACCCATAGTTAGAAACTTTCCGACAACCTGCATACTCGCCAGACTTTGCCCCGACTACAATTTTTTGTGCAATTTGGATATTTTTTTTCATGGTAAAAAATATTCAACAAAATGCCTTCACGCAATTTTCCAATTCAATTTTCCGCAAGAGTCCAGGTCCCTAGAGCTCTACCGCAAAGGCATAAATGACCTTCCCGTGAGATGGTCTAAATGTATAGATAATGAGGGTGAATACTTTGATTAAATAAATATATTATAGAAAAAAAATTTTTTGAATTTTTCCCCTAATATAAGCGATACATAAGCCATTTATCAGCCGACGAAGCGAACATTCGAACTATACAAATGTGATCGATGTTGATTTATACTGTTTAAATGTGACTCGGGCCGGGATAAAAAATCGACGAGTAATTGAATGTATTGAATAGCGAAGTAGATTCTTACACAAAGTCACCGTACAAATCCCACTTCTCGCAGGCCCTTCGGCTTGTGATTGATGGAGCCATCGCTCTTGTAAAACGCCTGGGCCCTTTTCAGAACACTCTGTACACACAGAGCTGGGATAGCGGTGAAAGCTTTAAGATATATCACTTTAAGCAAAGCTTTGAAAGTACTAGAAAGGATTATATCCATATTTTTCTGGAATGAAATATCAATTCTCGCCAGCAATGTAGACATTGTACCCAGGCAACTATGATTTAAGGCATTATACAAGATATCACGGTCTGTAACTTCTAATTATTGTATCACTGTTATGTATGTATTATAACTTATAAAAATACGATATCATTTAAAAAGTAGTATCATCATTTCCAATATCAGTTGCCATGGGAATGATATAACATAGTTACTTATAATGTTTCGACAATACCAACTTTTGTCATATATTACTTATATATCGATATATTATACGTAGAATCAAATAACACAAAATTCCATCGACGGAAATTATAAACAAATGCGTGGCAAGCCGCGGGCAACATCTACTTACATAATATGTCAGAACTATGACTTATTCTCAAAGATGAACCAAAATAGATAAGTAATTATGTCGGTACGAGTCTGCATTAGGATCGATATGCAGCGACTTCGACTTAGATCAGGTTAATTGCTTAAAAGAAAATAAATGAGTGGCGGGTCCTGAAAATATTTTATGCTTCTTCAATACAAATACCGTTAAGATATAGTGAAAATAAAATACAGTATTAATAATGAACAGTTTATGAATCCTGCCTTGCTTTTAATTAAACACAATTCATAGATAATAACTTGAACTCCAGTTATATTACGAAGGGTGCGTCGAGACTGACGCGTGGGGGACTGGCTGAAGGCTGTATTAAGCGGATATTGCTGGAGGCCGGCCATCTCCGATTTCCGCCTTTCCGCTGCCAATAATCCGTGAAATGTCGGACTGTTTGCATGTATGTTTGTTTCTCAATACGCCTATGGATCAAGTTAATAGTATATCATAGACAAAGATTAAACTTCTAGCCTTTAAACGTTCAATATTGAACATGAGCGTTTGGGAAAAGACCTTAAAGTTCCGTCAGCTCAGTGCTGGAGCGCCGCAGCGGCTTCACCTGTTGCACGAATGGGTCGGCTTGACAGGGGAAGTACGACGACCTTACAGAAAACACAGACAAAAAAAATGACTTCCTCCTTTTCTTTTGTTACCACCTCTTTTATTCATCATAAAGGCTGGCAAAACATCCGCAACTCATATAATTGTTGCAGACGTCCATTGGCAGCGATGGTCACTTAACATATGATAATACCTATGGATACGGTAATAAGGTAAACCAGCGAGTGTTAACCTTGTCACCTTAACCATAGGTACTGTACCCTCAGCCTCAAAGCGCCTAACCATCATTCCTCCTTGTATAAATGTAATTTAATCTAGTGACAAGTTAGTCGACTCTTGTAGTACAATAAAGTGGAGAGTCATTTTGTGAGAGCAAAGGTAAGCTTTAAGCTTATTGCATAATATCCAATTGCTTACGACACGAGCAGCTGTCGCTTTCCTAACGATACTTCTCGCTAACATCTGTCTACGAACTAGGTATTATTAGTCGTATTATTATAATAATGTATTATTTGCGCTTTCACTAACTTATAATAACGTTGTTTGTAGTTACACGGGGCTCGTTTGTTCTGTCGATACCACTATTGAATTTTGTTTACTAGTCTAAAGGCTAAAAGATACAATCAGGAGCCCTTAAGTCCTCCTATAATGGATACTTATTATCATTTGTGTTTTGAACCTTTGATGAAGATATAATAACAATAACAACAACTGACACGCTTGACGCCTCACGCAGGAGAGATGATGAAGTTATTAAATCTTTACCTTTTGTCTTTGTGTAGTACCTTCTTAATTGAAATAGGTTTAAAAGAACGGCCTCTTAAAAAGTGGTTTCATTTAACTTTAGTTTTCATGAAATATTTTGTTTCGATAACAAGTTCTTGTTATATCTGATGTAGTTCGGAACGTGTTATATGTATAATTTTAACGTAATATTTTAGAAGATTCTCTTGTCTTAAAAGTTTCCTCGCCTCGACAAACACAATTTACTAGCATTATAAATAAAGTATAACATAATTTGTGTAAAAAATAGTAAAAACTTTACAAGATAATAAGTTAAAAGTTTATTTGGTACAAGTTTGCTTAATTATAATCTTGTACAAGTTGTTACAATTTCTCTTAAGTCCACCAATTTACTTATTTTGTGAAGTAAAAATTACCATAAACTTCTTATCTTTTAAATATCTTTCTAAAAGTAAAATTAACTAAGGAAAGCGGGTAAATTGAGACAATATATTAAACATCAAAAATGTTACCGAAAAATGTAGCCGAATGTGACACGATAAGCTGGTGGCTCGAGTCCCCAGCTGACCCGTTTAATCATGAGTTTCGTTTCAATGCAAGGTAAGATTAGTGCGATGTTTTTCATAATGTCACTGATAGATTTATGCTCGTGACACATTTGATATGTTTTATTTGAAAATCTATTGCTATATCTGTGTACCGAACTCGACTGAGCGCCTAATAGTCCAGCTACGCAGCCCGAATGCTCGAATTGACGAATACTTCCATACATAAGTAGATATACATTTCCTGAAGTCGGTATATTCCCCGAGGAGGACGAGTTATACGATACATTTTTATTATATCGTCAACGCTGCTAACAATGGTAAGTGATTCTGTGCGGTCTCGTCCCCTCGTCCCGGAGGCCGCAAGTTTCCCAGTTAGCGAGTTATGGATACGAGTCCGCTTTCCCAGTCTCCCGCTGTCCCGCTCTCCCGGTCTCCCGGGCTTCGAAACTTCCATTTTATGATTGGCGTACCCTTTGCGCCCGATGGGAAAATCGTCGGTAGTTATATGTTTCGAATTAGAAATAGTTTTTTTATTGGATTTTCCAAAACTATAAGTGTCTTACACCTGCGATCCTGTATGCGCGGCAAATCAATAGAAGTAACGATTTTGTCACATCATACAAAAAATATGTAAAACAAGACTATCTACTATCTCGCACACAATTAAATTGACTTGCGTAATAAAATCTAGAAAATTGTTTTAGAAATAAAACTGGAGGTTTCGCAAATCTTATAAGAGAATGTAACGTTAGAATGATAACATTACGGGTATAAATATCTTCCGGCCGACAATAAAAACCCGTAGAGAGGCACGATACCCATTATCGCTTTCAGATTTTATGGTGTTGCTATGTAATTACTCATTTATAATTGCCCTATAATTCAGGGGGCACAAAAGCGATTCACGTGGAACCGTAGGCCTGCGGAGACAATGGCGTCTCAGAAACAATTAGAAAATTTAGATGAGTTTACGCGTAATTTATTGGTGTAAACGCGCGGTCGAATCTGCCCTCAGAAGTTTTCTATTTACCCTTGAAATTGAATTAGTTTTGAAAAGCTCCGCTCTCGTTAACCCCCGGATTAAGTGCTTTTGTACTGATGGAGGAGGTGGGGTTTTTATTTCATTTTCTAACTAATATATTTAACTAATAAAATAACTAATGTACTTAACTAATAAATATACTTAACTAAATTTGTACCTATTAAACATGTGATGCTGTATATTTTTAACCTAACCGTAAATGTTCACGTGATTTCGCAAACAAACGCCTTGGACTATCGCGTGCAGAAAGTGGTTGTATATAAAAATGGCTATGTAGCTTTCGTTAGTTCTACGGCCGGCCACTGGCAGCTGCTCAATAAAGCTTCGTAATATTAACGCAAGACCAATTCAATGGCATAATATTCAATGAAATTGAATCTATTTTTGTGTCTTAATTTAATTTATTTGCATCATTACTAAAATAAAGACGAATCGCTTGTTTGTTTGACTTCTTCTTTACAATTGATTTAACGTTTTTAATATATTCTTTAAATAAAATAAATCTTTCTTGTTTGCTGAAAATAAAAATAAAATAATGTAGATTAAACGCTGTTCTAATAACAGTAATTAATTATATATGAGGATCAAAATAATGGCAAGTGAGCATTTCGTCTGTGATGCAATGCGCTTTAATGTTATTTGAGAATTACGTCCGTGTCAACGATTAGGATTAAATGTAGGTTGACATGGAACACTCGCGTCCCTCGAACGATCGCACATGCTTAGCCCGGCCAGATGTTCTGAATTATTGACCTAGATACTTCATCCAGTGCCTAGTACTAAGCTTTGATCACACAAGTATACATTCTATGAGACTGTAAGTATAAGAACGTAATAGAAAACTTGAAGAACCTTAAAGTAAAACATAAAAACATTTATTGCTACATAAATAAATAAAATACACAATAAAGTGTACATAAAGATTTACATCAAAAGCTTTATTTTACCACTTAACCACTTACTCCCCTAACCCCGAGCGGTAATATATAAGTGAACTACGGATTTCTCTCGGGCTCGGGCAAACACCTCTCACGCTTCTTGTTCATCTATACATGCTCATCTGTTACGGGTACTCTTGACATCGTCTTTCGATAGTACTCCACCAATCTGATCGTAAAGCCTTCCAGGACGATCTCTACCAACACTGCGCTCATCTATGCAACATATGATTGTTGGCTTCATCTTAAATAAGTAAGTAATCAATCAATCAAATCATTTATAATTAGATTGTAGCTAACTATACCTTTCCGAGAGATCCATTGATCTGGATCGGCCACATAATCAATAAAAGAGTGTGTATGAATATTGAAATTAAGCTATTTTTAGTCACGGAGGTCAGTGTCCCTGACTACGACCACGAGTGCAGTAAAGTACTCGAGACGACGAGAACAAAAACATTAAATACACGCGATAAAATCCGTAAAATTACTTTAATGGCAATATGTAATATTCGGGTTCATATAAGAAATCATTATGTGTATGAATAACCAAATTCCTTTAAGCCTTCTCACTATCGTGTGTAGTACAGACGCACTGCTGGTGCTCCCTATATCCTTTTACGTTAGTCGTCGTCGCCTGTCTTTGGGATGAAGCATTGATGTGCTTTATGAATGTCATGGATGAGAACAAATCACCGGAGGCAATATTTCCCTTGTGATCGTTGTTTTCTGCAAGATATCTTAGTACTAAGCTGGTATGGAAGTAAAGAATTTTAATGAATAATAATTAGTACCAAGAAATTTTAATTTAATTTAATTTTGGTCTTGCAGCCGTGAAGAGGAATAGTTACGAACGATTAAACTTAGATCGTTTAAAATGAAAAAAATAATCCTATGTTTTTATTTCATAGATTAATTAACGTTAACAATGTTCTTGGTGTTAACATTCCTTCAGGTCGAGAGGCGCGTCGCGTCCGTACATCTAGTGGTAAGTATAACGATTGCTTATACGTACCACTAGATGTCCGTGTGTTACGATCGCTGCTTCAAAAATGTTCATTTAGTAAGAAGTAAGCCAATCTTCGGCAGTTAACCGCACGGTAATGTAAACAGTAAAAAACAACCTAATCTGGTTAACTCTGACAAAACAGCTAAGGGTGTTGACCTTTGATCACAAGGGTATAGGGTAAACGATCCCGTTATGGACACCCGCTACATGCTCGCGACTGAGAATAACGCGCGGTAATAGTTATATTTTCCAATAAAACAATTTTGTAATCATCGACCCATGAAAGTTGCACAAATATTAACCTTTTGTTTGTTTAATTTAATTTGTGTTATTGCTAACGTTTTTAGTAAATGACTGAATTATTCAATTATTAAGTTACGATGTTTTAACACTATAAACAACATTTAAAAATTTATACTATATATTTATTTATATGAAATGTTTACAACATGGACTAAATTTTTACTTACTTAATTGCCCTTTGAATCTTTTGCTTTCTAATTCCCTCGTCGATAGCATAAAGTAATACAGATATAGAATAAGCGGTGATCTTTTAAAAAAATCTATATAAAAATGTATATTCGTGTTCGGTGACACGCTCAACCCGACCACATTGAGAAATAATAATATGGGTTCCATGGAGCGGATTACAATTGTCCTTTCAAAACTAGTATCGCTATAATCTTTCATCATTATGTAATTCATCAGGCGTTTATGATCAACAAATGTAAATTAAAAAAAATATTATGCATAATGAAAAGTACAAAGATATAAATGTATGCTTCGATTACAACACCCTTTACCCTACAAACGAGCTCGACCTATTTTCGGGCCGGGCCACAGGCCGCAGCACATGTCTCGGATCACTGTGTGAATATGAAAGAAAAATAGCGATGCTTAATAACTAAGTTACCCGGCACCGATATATTGTTATTAGTTAATTTGTTTGTCCGTGCGGAGCAAACGGTGGCGCGGCGGGCGGACGGGGCCGGTCGTGGCCGGTCGCGGTGCGCCGTGTACCAATCAATTCGCCTTTAATGTCTATACGGAGATATTATCCTAAGTTTCAGGAATGGTAGGTACAGCGATTTGTTTTTATGTGACGTGTATATTTGGTTTAGGAAAAATCTAAGGAACTGCTACAGCAGAAAACAGTCAAGTTTCTACTTACGTAGTTGAATAGGAAGGATTAAAAAAATTATTACTGAAATAATTCTATTTATTTTCTATCATTAACAAGTAACTCCCGTAACATGTTGTAGCTGTCCAAACAAAAGACCGCAACAGCTGCACAGACAAGAGCACACCGAGTAAACTAAGGCGTTAACCAAAGATAAGTAATAAAGGACTTAATATTTTACCTGTTTTCGTGTGCGACACCAGCTTAATGGCAGCGAACCGACAACACCCAGAATCCGTATGTGTCAGGCTGCGTCGTAAATTTTTATTTCGCCGCATAATTGTCTAAATCTAGCCTAAGCTGTATAATTTTCTCGAAAAAAACTATGTTTGTACATATATAATACAAAGACGGTCTCAGTCAAAAACAGTGTTGCTTAATTAGAGTTTAAGTTTAACGGTGATGGCGCGAATAGGGGAACTGTAGCGTTGCTTGCACGTTAAAACGCGGTGTTAGGTTCTGCGCCCAAGAGGAACTCAGAGAACTCAGTCAATATTTCGTTTCGTTTTTAATAAAGTATTATATATAATAGCAAATCTCTTGGGATAAAGTTAAAGGTACTTAGGTCCCTATTCACTGATACGGGTTCAGGGAATTAGGACTAGTTTTCTCCTATGTGCCTGTAAAATGTCGTGGAGACTTCACTCAACTTTGTCTACTAGAGGTCTAATTTAGCCGCAAGTATACGTATTACATTAAAATCGAAAGCAATGGTCATAAATTGTTTTAATAAACGATACCTCTGGTCTTTTCAAGCATATATGAGCAGTAGCACTTGGCACTCGCCCAGTGATGCCGGGGAGATTTTTACAAAGCAAATGTTGTCTATCAATCAAAATACATATGTCTGAATAATCCTCTGAACGATTTTAGTACTTGTTACTTTCAAACTAGAGAATTCTGATCGAAGTACGGATCAGAATTCTCTAGTTTGAAAGTAACGCACCATTCGAATATCCCCATGGCACCTACTGCCCGGATTAATTTATTTGTGGTAAAACATTTTCATTTCTGTCGCGGCGTTTTGTTTCCTTTCGGCGGTGTGTTATCGAACGCCCCGATCTTCTGCTTGTTTTTCCGTTCATTAAAACGCGACAGCCTACGTCATCGGTCACCATGCGTGCCGTGGGCCACGGAACCTGCGTGCCCATTTCGGAAGTCGACTTTACTGGACACCGAGGAATTTCTTATTCATTCCTACGGCCCCGTCAAACGTATAAATTATATTCTTGTATACTGAAAAGAGTCATAAACGTATTAAATCCACGTATAAATGAGGGGGTAGGTATTGTTTTATTACGTTGTTTGTTTTATGATTATGATGTTTTAACGAACGTTCTTTGTTCCTTGTTTTACGAACGAATTTGTCGTAGTTGAAATGATTATATATACAATCAATTTGTTATTTATTTACAAATAAATAAATTTAAAGCGTGAGCATTGAATGAGTAGATTGGGAAGGGTCGGGACGATTGAAATCTATATCGTTTAGCCCTCTCATGTTACAAAACTAATCGTATTAAATGTGGGAGCAATTTTAGATAATAGCTTATATTAGAATCTTTATATATTTTTATTATTCACTATATTGTTACTTATAAATACATAGAAAAATAAGCGAAAGAGATATAACTGAAAGGTAGCGTTTGTTGTATGTTTTTAAATTTCACTAAATGGACGTCATTCATTTAACGAAACTTATTTCTGAAAGTTTCACCGAGCTATATTCAAGGGGATAAAATATTAAAAGCATCATTAAAATAAAAGAGAGTAAATTCGGATTTACAAAGTACATTTTAATATTCTTTAATGCTTTACACAGGCTCTCAGCGTATTGGACGAGGTAGGTTTTTTGAAAGCATTTTTTTTAGTGTAATACATTATTTCCCAACTAGAGGTCATTAAATTAAGATTTACCGGCAACAGAAACAAACTTCAAATGCGTATTAGGACTTCAAAGTTGTCCCCACTCTAATCTCAGGCAATTTAGTTAAGTAATTGAAAATAATGTTATATTGATTCTTTTTTATTATTTGATCTCGGTCGATGACCTACATTTGTAATTTAATATCTAAATTAATGTAGAATTAAAAACATAGCACGCGTGGTGTCCGGGTT
>DWTW01001295.1:0-12970 GCA_018246275.1 Papilio slateri
TTATGTTTAAAATATAAACTCTGATAAATTGTTAAAATTTAGTTTACAAAATGAAATAAATGCTCATATTTTACTAAATAAATTAACTTACCTCTTCACGAAGGATTTGAATTTGACAATCAGATTCCTTCTTTAAATTTTCCACATCTTGAATTAGTTCAGTTTTAATAGTGCCGAATTCTCGATATGCCTCCTTTTCGACATTCTGGAGGCTTTCAATGAGTGTTACATTATGTTCCATGATACGATTGTGTTCCTTTGCTAAAGCTGCCTTAGATTTCAGAATGTTAACTAGGGCTTCTTTGTACTCATTGCATTCTAATACTGTATTATCTAAAGTTTTTTTGTATGTTGTTAATTCAGATTCCAAAGCTTCTTTTGAGTTAGTCAATGATTGGACTTTGGCTTCTAATTGTTCTAACTCTGCATCGGACTCCCTCAGACGCATTGTTAGAACTTGTACAATATCTCTTGTGACTGAAAGGGACATTTCAAATTTATTCTTATCTTTTATAGCTCTCTCAACCTCCACAGTTAACTTGTTAATCTTATTTTCGTGATCAATCACGTTTTTTTTAGATTCTTTTTTCAGTTCAACTAGCTCTTGAGCAAGCTTACATTGTTCCATTTTTAAATTTCCGTTTTCCCTTTCTAAATAAATCACTTGATTCTGTGCTTTACTTTTGTGATCTTCACTTATATTTAATTTATATATCAGGTCCTTTATTTCACTTTCTAAATGTTGTATTTGCTGTTCATTTAATGACAAATGTTCCTGAATGCTCCTACTTCGCTCTTCAAACTGTATTTCACATAATTTTAATTTCTCATCTGCGGCTTCCTGAACCTGCTCCAACTTTGCTTTCATTTCCTTCTCCTTTATGACTAACTTGTCTTGTAAATCAGCTATTAGTGCATCTTTTTCTGCAATTGATTGTTCCCTGATTGAACTTATTAAAGATTTGTAATGACACTTGATATTTTCTTGTTCCGTTTTACATTTACTAAGGATGGCTTGCTTTTCTTCATCCACTTTTATTTTTAGACTCTCTAATTCGGCTTTATATTCCCGTCTAATGCTCTCATTGGCTTCTAGAGCTAAGGCATGGTGACCTTTTACCATTTCTAATCTCTGTTTAGTTTCTTCAAGGCAAGTATTCATATCAGTTAATTTGTTCTGTAAATCTTGACATAAGCTATCCCTAATAACTATGACTTGTTCTAGTGCTGTAAGTTCCACTTGCTTACTGCTCACTTCTTTTTCTAATTTCTCGCATTGTTTTTCCAATTTATTTATTTCTTCCTTTAAGTTTGTAATAGTTATAGCAGTATCTGAATTTTCAACCTTAATTTCTTTTTTCTGGACATCCATATCACATAGAGTTATTTGACATAGTTTTTTGTCTAAACTATCAATATCACTATTTGTTTCTACTGAAATAGCTGATCCACTCAATTTTCTTTGTAACGTTGCGATTTCATTTCTCAAATCTTCAATTTGCCTATTATATTCTGATATTGTTTGATCTTTATTTCTGAAACAATAAACATTACTATTGCTTGTTAGGTACAACAAAAATATAATGAAAAAAGAGAAAAACTAGAGAATGTGTTCTTAATAAAAAGTATTAAAAATACCTGATTTCAACATCTTGTTCTTTGATAAGATCGTCTGGAATATTTGATACTGTTTTTTTACTAACATTATTCTTAGTATCATTATTATTTATCTTTTTCAATGAACTTGTAGCTTTTGATTTTGTAGCTGTGTAAGGCTTAACTGGTTTTGGCTGTAAATTTAATTCAATGCATCATTAATCACACAACTGATATTAGAAAAATGGGAGAGCAGCATTAGAAAAATATGTCTAAATACTACGCCACAAGAAAGTTGCCATGTAAGTAGGAGATAACAATTGATAACGACAGGAGGAAACCAAACAAAGGGGATTCAGACAGATATTGTTAAAAGTATTTCACCATAACTTCAAAAAATATAAGTAGAGTTCTCTATGAAGAAATGCCATTTACCCCAACCATACGTTTTTTTTATTAACTAGGATTTATAACAAAATTGACACCAATCAGAGTCTGCAATATTAATCTGGTTTCAATTTTATCAAATCAGGTATGACCAAAAAATTTTGTTGTTTCTTATTTTAATTGTTTTTTTTAAACTACTCCTACAAAAAACAGTTCATGTATGCCTCCAAATATACCTATAAGTCTAGTTTCAAAAGATGATAATGGTGGAGCCATTATCATCATCTGTGAACATTTTATCTGATGGCTGTGCCTATTCCATACTATTCCAACTATAGACTCAACAGGAACCTGCCCAATATGTAATCAAGATATGATATTAATCAAGATACAAATTAAGGATACATTACATGTTCATTTAAACTTCAACTTTATATGTTATTTATACTAAGGATTTTAATGTAAGATTTTAGTTTAATACAAGGAACTTACTGTTACAAATGATTTTATGCTAGAAACAGAACTGCACTGTGATTGAGCATCACAGTTTATTTTATTTGGGGTATCCAAAGGTTTTCGCCTGGGTGTTGGAGCTGCAGACAACTTTGTTTTGTGACTTGATTCATTGCTGGACTGAGTTTTATTTGTACCTGTAATAAGAATGTATTATTTGCATGTGTTTGTTTACAGAACCCCTCCGAAATGTGTGGACCAATTTTAATGAAATGTTGTGTGTTTTAGAATGTGTCTCAGGATGGTTTAGACTAAGAATTAGACATGGTAGGTGGTGCTGCCACTGCTGGTGGTGGAGTTCCAGATATTTTTTTCAATTTTGAACAAATAACAAAATAAAATGTTATATTAGAATATAGAATAGGGTCTGCTAGTTTATACATATATTAAATAATCTTCTTCAAAAGCTGTAAATAGTTTATGTATGCAGATGTAAGTATAATTTTCATATTTTAATAAAATATAAAGTGATAAATTAAAAAGTACAATGAACTACCATCCATCCCACCAATATTAAATTAGCACAACACACATCTTTCACTTCCTCTTCAACCACTCTTATATGTTGTTGCATGTTAGAAAAAAATTAAGAGAGTTAATTTAAGTAAGTAAGGTGAAGTCAGAAATTATACGATAAATAATCATGAAGTGTAAAAAAAACTAGATGGTTATTTATTGAGAATTATAGAAGTTGGTCATGAAAATTGTTTTTAACATATGGTTTAAAAGAGGTTGTTATGAATAAAATTGAGAGAGTTATCTTTCGGTGGTTCAGGCAAATTGAAAGGATGAATGAAAGAAGATTGACCAGACACTATGTAGCAGAAGTGTCCATGTTAGAAGGCGTCAACATCCTAAGCGAACTTATTGGTGACATACTAAAGAAAGGTGGTATTAAGAGTACCCATCACTATTGAGCATGTATGGTAATGGTACGATTGGAGAAGCGAGAGAGGACGAGGAGGAAGCGATTGAAATCCATAATCTCTGCCTACACCTTTGGGTTAAGGGCATGAGTGCATACGTAAAATAAATCAAAATGAAATATATTTCGTAACCATTTCAATGCAACTTTTTCAGGTGATCACTGTTGGTACCGTCATATTAAATATCAGCTGAGCACACTTTTGATTAGATCTACTCGAAACAAGAGAAGACTACGGTCAAGGCAAAACCTTTTACATTCATTTAAAAAAATATATAGGATTACGCTGGCCGTTCTTTGATCTGTGTTTCAAAATTAAGACCCTTACAACTCTTAATTTTACATCTAAGAGACTTTTACCACGGCATGATATTAAATAATATTGGAACATCTACAATTATTAACAAATACGATTCATAAATCATTTATTTAATCATTCATAAATTGACAGCTGCCCTTAATATCTACAATTAACATTTCTTAAAATATTGCTATGAAATTTAACTTACCTAATCGCAATATCGGTTCAAATCGTTTAGCTTTGGAAAACATGTTGAAAGTACAAATCGCCGTGCAGTATTTGTTAATACGTAATAAATTTTCTGTAAATTTTCAATGGATTCCACTTCTGTTCAAGTTCGTTAAATACGCAATAGTCTACAAAAGATCGCGCGCGAATTCAACGCGCAACTATAGAATACCAGTAAAGTCTGGTCAAAAAAAAAACCGTTAAATTACGTTCCTTTTCAAGCAAGCAGTTTGGAAAACGGAGCAGAATATGTACACTTTAAAGAAATTGTAAACACTTTTATTTTGACATCTCCTAAAAATACAAGATTAAATAGTTTTTTTAAAACGTACTTCTTTTTAAACAAACGCAATAAAAATTTAGTACAGTCGGAGTAAAAAACGTTCGTCACCTTAAAGTCTACATTTTCTTGCAGCAAGAACACTGACAATTAAAAAGAACATATTTGTTTCAAACTTCATATTGACTAGCAGTGTTTACTATTTTAAATATTGTTTTCATTTTAAATTAGTATAATATTATATGCAGTTGTTTGCTTAGTGCTTCAGTTTCAAAAGGTACAAAGCGACTGCCACATGATAAAGGAATGAATTTGAAAACTGACGAAGGTTTTCGTACTCCGACTGTACATTTGTATGAATATCGTTTTAAATTAATTACTAGATGCAGTATTTCCGCCATTCATTGAACTTTGTCTTCCAGGTGGCTTTTTAAATGGTAGCGCTGCGCTTTGGACTTGAGCTTCATCTTAAGTACAAAAATTAAACAAGTCTAAGGTGTGTGGCCAACTTCTTATTTCAGGTTAACCTTGAGTTTTCAATGGGTTTACTATGCCGTAAAGGAATGAAATCAAGTCCTTACAAAATAAAAAGCAGCTACATAAATAGGCTTTATTTGTCAGTTTAAACCATATCATAATTCTTATATGAAAAATGAGTTTATAATTAAATTTATTGTAACAAAATACGTGTAATTGCTATTCGTATTTTTAAAGGAAAATATATGTATAAAGGATAGATTCTATTTATATCTATCTATAAAATGCCTGTGGCGTTAATTTTATCGATATAGGTAGGTTTTTATGGATTTCTTAATAACATTTCAACCCTTCCAATTTAAATTTGTCTAGTGTTCAAACCGAAAACAAAATCTATTGAAGGGCAAATAAAAGAGTTATAGCATTCACTAGAACTTCAATTCTAACACTTCAATTTTAAAATTGTGAATTGAAAAAATTATGAATTAAATGTGAAATACATTTATTTATTATTACAAATTTATTAAGAGATCTATGCTTATATTTACATGGTTGGTGGAGGAGGTGGTACTGGTAATAAGGGTGGTGGAGGGGGTACACCCATAAGAGGAGCTCCAGGGGGAGGTGGTAATCTGATGCCATGATTCTCCCATAACTTAGGAGGGGGAGGAGGCATTCGTAAAGGTTCAATTTTAAATGCAAACTGCAAAAAGAACTGTTTTGTATCCTTATTCCAATGAGTCCAAAACTTGGAGTCATGCTTCTCAACTTCACGACTTGGTACTTTAAATGCTATAGTCTCATAAGGTTCAGCTGCAAATAGTAGGTATTGCCACCTGCGGTCTGGTGGCTCTATTTTCTGTTCATATGCAGACATGAAGCGATGCCTTGGTTGCACACCATCAGCAACTTCTAAAACATGATTAACATAACATAACATAAATCATAACACAAATGTTCATAATATTTTTTATGACTAAGAATGATCTTAATTAACGCTTATAGCAATATTAAGAAATAATTTGAGATTTTTTAAAATTATAATCATGTCATAATTTAAATACAATATTTATTTACCTCTTAGGACTTAAAATCTAGACTTACAATCTAAGTCTCACCATATATATTTAACTTTATTCAAATTTGAACCAAAAGAGATAGAAGTGCTGTGGCTGTGTGAATTGCAGGAATTCTTAAAATATTGTATTATTTTTATTATAGCAAATGATATTTCAATATTTTTAGACTAAGTTTTTTTCTTTAAACAGAAAATAATTTGCATACTTTTAAAAAGAAAGCAATTTTTTTAAGAATGTTCAGAGAATTTTTTATGTAATGTAAATATCAATTAAAATTTATTCATTTTAAAAACTTTATTAACATAATTTATAGACTTTTAGTTTAAGTAACTTTGTGCTCATATATGGCAGAACTAAGCTGTGAGGTTCATAGAATAAGAAAGTTAGTGTTACATGAATTCTACTTATAATATGGATTCACCTACTAAAATTACTATATGATAAGAGTTCCTGAGGATTTTTCCTTGATGAATTTTGAATTACACTGAAATGATACCTGGGTAATCAACTTGAAAAAGCAAGCTTTGTTGGCCATTATCAGGGTCCTTTTGCTTTGTTACTCTATAACCAGGCCGACCAATTTTTACGAACTTCTTGGGCTCGATTCTCGGCTTTTCCGGTGCTAACTGTTGTGGTGCTTCTTTGGCTTCCTTGGCAGCTCTTCTAGCTAAATTAGCTTGATGTTTTTTTCCTTGAGTGTGAGCTAAATAGCTTCCTTCATTGTTATGAAGAGTTAAACAAAGTTTGCATTCATAAGACCCTGAAAAATATTATTTTGGTTAATAAATAAGTTCATACCTTAATACAACATAAAAATATTACTTACAACTTTTATCAGTTAAAAAACTTGCCTAAATGATTTTTCATAAAATATGGATCTTTATTTAAGTCAATAGTTTCTAAAGCCAGTTGACGAAGCCTTTCGCGACGGTCTCGGTTACTTTCGGACCAAGAGGCTACGCCTCCGCCACCGGTTTTACCACCGGGTCTATTTTGGAAATCCATTATCAGTTCCTATTAAGACTTTTTAAGTAAATGAAAAAACGAAATTAATTATTTTTTAGCATAAAGAACACTCAAAACTATCAAGTAAAAGCATTATTGGTTATAATTCAGATTTACTAAGAGGTAATGACATTATGCTATGCAAATTGCAATCTCTATTGGCGATTAAAGAGTATATTTGACCATAGACACCGCGTATTTTAGTTTGTAATTAGATAACAAGCCCACAAAATACGTAACTTTATGATACTGTGAGGTTTAAATATTTATAAGTAAACTCAAAATATTGAGTAAATAAGGAATCAAATTCAAGTACAAATTGAGATAGTAAAATGTTTAAGACGTATTTAATAAAATCTTTTTTATAATGGCAAGAAATTTTTACGTCAAATCCTTATGTCTTGAAATCTGCCTTTTCTTTTTAGTTGTCAAAATAAGCGGAAGGTAATATATTAAATTAAATCTCCTTTTATTTGTTGAATCTCTTAATATATATGAAATATTTCCACCAATTTTTTTTACCTTGTTGTGTTTATACCATGCGTTAAACTTATTTTATGAAGATTTGAATATGTGTTAAAAATATTGTTTTAGGTAGGCGATCAAGATGTTGATGCCTAAACAAAACCGTGTTTCTATCTATGAATACTTATTCAAGGAAGGAGTCATGGTAGCTAAAAAAGACTACCATGCACCTAAACATCCAGATCTAGAAAAGATTCCCAACTTGCAAGTAATCAAGGCTATGCAGTCCCTTAAATCTAGAGGTTATGTCAAAGAACAATTTGCGTGGAGGCATTTTTACTGGTAAGTTTTAAACTCATTATTTTTTAGTTTTACGAAAGTTTTAACGCTGTTTTTTACAAACGAGTAATTAATGCTTTATGATAAGTTTTTTTTTTCATGGAGTTTTCTTAATTTTTATCTATAAACATTGATTATAAAGTTGAGCTATTAGTTTGAAATTTTATGTAAGAGCTCAATAAATGCTAAAAAATAGCTTGGTCTATGTACACAAATAAAGTATTTACAGTTTAAAATTTCTTTTAAGTGTAATTTAATGGAGTAATACAATACATAATTCAAATATATTGTGTTTAAAATGCACCCTTTAACACATTTGATCCCAAGTACAGTATTATTCTGTCTAGCATTAAAATATGTAATTGTATACTTTTACTTCAAACTTTTGTTATATCTTTAATTGAAATTTCCATTATAAATACTTAATAATTACACCTTGTTAAAATTGTTATTAAAATAACTATGCTTTTTAATTAAAAATTGAAGTAATTGTAAATTTATTATATATAATAACAAATAATTACAGTTTGAAATGCCAATATCCTAAGCCTAATATATTGATGTAGATTCAAATACAACTATTGGTAACATAATAACACTCAACTATTGGTTTGAACCATCTAGATCAAGGTTAACTAAGCTATAGTGTATGTTTTAGATATCAAAAATATCGCTATTTAACTTAGCTATTTTTTTATTTTTAAAAAAGTTACGCTTAAACAAATTATTTAAAAATTAGGTTTAGAAAAAGTATTATTGTTTAAGCTTTTCAATCATGAATGTTTGGCCCTAATTTAATGCAACAGTAACATAATTGTTTAGACTTTGGAGTTACAACAAAAGTTGTGAATTAGGATCTAACATATGCTAACTATAGTTATAACTATCTCCTGTTATACAACCTTAACTTAGTAGGAATGGTAAAAAAATATTGAGTAATTATTTGCAGATGTTGTTAATATTTGAAAAAAAAATGCTGCATGTTGCCTATAGATATAGGTGTTTAGTAAGACACCATTTTGTTTATGGCAATGATTGATGGAAAATATCAGCATTTAAAGGACAATCATGGATGACATCCTTTATAGTCTGAATAATTTCTGTATATTTTTATTACTATTAATATTTTTTATTATTGGTATAAGATTGTGAAAGCAGAGAGAAACTATCTTTTAATTTTTATAAGTTGCGTTTCACCAGTAGCTATATTAATTATAATACCTATCAGACCTACTGATGTGCTAATCTTTAGGGTGAGGTCTATCCACCAGTACACATATTTCACTGATGTCTCTAATAGTTCACATATTAGTGTGTAAACTGATAAGTCTACTGACAGCAGTATATAGACTTTTCCCAATTTATTTTTTTCTTGCACATATGAGCAAACTTGTGAATTCACTTGTTAACTTTAATTACAGGTACCTTACAAATGAGGGCATTGAGTACCTAAGAATCTTCCTCCACTTGCCGCCTGAAATCGTACCAGCAACCCTCAAGCGGTCAGTGCGAACAGAAACAGTGCGTCGTGGCGCTGTGGGCAGGACAGATGCACCAGCCCGTACTGCGGAGGACCGTTCCGCATACCGTCGCGCTCCCACCACGCCTGGAGCTCCACACGACAAGAAGGCTGACGTTGGCCCTGGCTCTGCTGACTTAGAATTCGTTAGTATTTTTTCATCTACAGTGATAACTTGACAGTATAGGAATGTAAAATATAAATGATTAAATATATAGGTTTTATTTGAATTATATTGCTAACAGCCTAATGGTATGGTTCATGAAACATGAGGTTGTTTAAATGCCATTCATTGATATAAGTTAAATAGATTAATGGAGAATTTGAAGAAACAACCTTTAAAAAGAATTGTTGCTAAATTATTCATACTATTTGCTAATTGATAAAAAACAGTTGGGAATACTTTTCTCGCTTTTCTTACACCAAATAATTAAAGGTAAATGTAATATATGTGATCCATGATATTTGATTTTGTATATAATGTTTGTGCAACAAATTTTTTTATAACTACAAGTTAGTTTCTGGACAGAAAAGTTTAAGAATTCAATGAGCATTTTGTGTAATTCACTAAATTTCTTTTGTTACAGAGAGGAGGCTATGGACGTGGCAGACCAGCCCCTTGAATAAGTTTTAAATAAATAAAATTATTCCAATATTTGTTTTCTTTTGCCCTTTGTTTATTAGTTTTTTGATTTTGGGGAATGTTGCATGTATTACACTGCATTGCATGTATTACTTACCTGCTAAGATGTCAATAGTGTTATCAGATCATCTTTGTCTTCTTGATAACCTTCCTGCTGAAAACCAAGGTACTGGTGAAAAGTCAGAACCATCTATAGTTATTGATTATAAAGAACTTTGAAATGAAAACAAGACGCATTACTAATAATGACCATAATTTATTGAATGTATCTACAAACAGCATTCATATTATCATGATGGGTGTCAGCAATTGATTGACAACTGGCATTAAAGTGATTTTGGTGGTGGGGGTTTCGGGAACTCGCCAATTTTGTCCAAGTAGTATTGGTAAGCACGGAAAGGCTTCAGTTCCCATGGCACTTGATCTTCCATATGGGTCAACATCACACCCAAATCTTCCAAAGTAGGTACACCTTTTTCAGGTCGATCAGAAGTTGATTCCTGAAATCATCACGTTAATTAACAGAACGCAATACCTTAGCTATACAATAGTTAAAACTTTTGCTGTTTACCTTTTCTAAACCTTCCCAGTGCAGCCCACCGTATGGATAAGCGAGGGATAGCAAGTTTGCGGAGGCCACGCGAAGAGGGAAGAATATCGGATCGTACTTCATGTCGTACCGCATGTAGCCCCCCTTCCCGTCCTTACGCATTAACTTGTAGAACCAGTCAACAAGGTCAGCCAGTAGGTATCTCTTAGGTCTAAAATTAAAAAAAAAATGTTTGCTTATTGTTACTAAATACTTCACTTCAAATCACAGTAATTTTTTCTTGTTAGAAAAGAAGGCAAATAAGCAATCCACCTAATGTTAAGTGAATATTGCCTCTCATCATCCAAAACAATTACAAGAGTAACAAATTCATTGCCACTCATTTTCTCGGGCATATTAGTATTTATGCTTACCCAATAGCTTGATAGACTTGACAGCGAGTGTCAGGGTCGCGAGCGGCGTTCACAATACCCTGGGCTACGTCAGAAACATACACAGGTTGCTTTATTGTCTCCATGCCATTCTTATACAAGGGCATAAGGTTACCATGAGTACGCCAGCCTGTTGCTAAAGATCTGGAAATAATTTTCTAAACATAGCAATTTATAATTCTTAAGAAAAATATTATGAACCGACCTGCAATTAAAATTTAAGTGGAAGAATTTAAATACAACTGAATTTATATCATGCTGACACTTTAAAATCTATATCCATAATCCACATAAGCTTATTTTACTAAATATGTGACAAAGTAAAATAATAACTATGGTGATCGCCAAAAATTAATTAAAGAGGAACCATAAACTATGTAGAGTAGTGTTGACACACAGTGGAGTCAGTGTGGATTAGACAGGAAAAATAGTTCACTGAAAATAAAAAGAATTGTTAGTTCAATCGCTGTAAGGAACTAGTTCACTTATGTAGTTCAGTCTTTCACCCATAATTCAGTTGGTAGTTAGTTGCCGATTGTTAGTTCAAATAACGAATGTTGAAAGTGACGGTTTTTTGGGCAGTGGGCTCGACGCGGTGGTGCATAGTTTGCGTGCAAAAAAGGTGCTCGCGCCTACCCCTACACCGGCATCTTACCAAATATTGTTTATGGCCTAGACCTAAGATTAATGATAAGATTTAATGTATTTTTTTTTATTTATGTCATTTTTTTCAGATGTGTATTTGTATATGTCAATATTTTGTTGTAAATTGTTTACGGATTCCCAAATTAATGTGGGTGGAGTAAAATGTATACGCAACATTTTACGAGAGGGCACTATACATAATGCATTTTGTGTTTTATTGCACGATCACCAACCGATCAGCAATAACGGTCGGTGCGCGTCGCTCTCTTACTTTTCAAGAATAAACAAGTTAACAACTCTACGCGCAATATTTAATTAATTGCAGTTTGGTTTATTCAAAATTATGCCACATGTTTTTCTTTGAGAAGCTATCTTCCATATTAATTCAGACACAGATTCATAAAACTAATTTCAAAAAGTTCACAATTGTGGCTAACTAAACTAATGCAATTATTTACAGCACTTACCGAATAAATCATACTATATAATAACTTAATAGACTCTTAGTGATGTAACTCATGAAATAAATTTACGTTAACATTGGTTAGGTATTTGAACGGCCGGCCGCTAAAAGAGCCGACGACGCGATCCGAAGCATTCCGAATAGAGCCGAGCAAGCTGTTCAGGAACTAGTGAATTAAGCAGTTCAGTTACTTTAGTGAAACGCAAATACAGTGTGTCACAGTGAGCGTTAGAGGACTAGTGAAGTGAGCAGTTCAATTTCTCTGGTGAGATGCGAAAACCGGCGTCTCGCAGTGAGTGAACGAGACAGGTTACTGGACTACTGATACTGAATGACTAAGCGGGCAGATGAATGAACTAGCCAGACATCAGACGAAAGGAGTTAGTCCTTTTCGATCACTCTTTCTTTCACTACCCAAGTCTGGAGTGTGATTGAATAAGCCCCACTTAAAATCACTGAATGATGGGAGGAATAACCTTTTCCCAATCTTTTGATTCTTGTATTTGAGATAGTTTTAATAGGAAGAGGATTCTCATTATGTATAAATAAGATTTAATGGATGGACAAGGTCAATTACTATTAATTACATAAACTTTACCTGAGGAATCTATCTTCAGAACCATAAATATCAGAAGCACGAAATATAGTAGCAGTTGGAAATTCTTCCCTGACTGCACATTCACCTAAATATTTGCTGATTTTGTACATTGATGGTTTTTTCAAAACCAATGGCTTTGGATTCCTCTCAGCATTCAAGTAAGATAAATGAATAAATCTCTCCACACCCATTTCTCGGCAAATTCTGAAAAGTACAAGGCATAAAGTAATTTTAATTATTATTAATTACGGCACAATAGGTGAGAGGAGTATAGAGTTGTATATAAATGAGATTTGGGAAGCCTGACCTGTGACTGTGCCTGAGTGACTAATTCTTTATTAGCTTTTTGTTAACTAACAAGCCTTTTGATTGAATGTTGCAAAGAGTTTCTGAGTATTCTTTTTTTTTTTTTTTATGGCATAAGGTGGCAAATGAGCAAGCGGCTCACTTGATGTTAAGTGACCGCTACCCATAGGCATCTGCAACAAGATAACGAGTCGCAGATGCGTTGCCTACCTTTAATGGA
>DWTW01001296.1:0-12966 GCA_018246275.1 Papilio slateri
ACATAATTCATCATAAATCACAGCTCAATTTAATTAAGTTTTCTTTTTAATACATAAAAAAACTTACCTTAAATAGCCGATGAAGATAATTTTGTACGCCTTCCATCAGTGTTGCTATTGTGAAACTCAAATTTCCATCACTAATATTTTATTGTTTCAATAATGACTACGATGGAAACTTTCAAAACTTAGTATTTCATATACACTAATATAGAAGAGGTTTTCAATGCAAACTAATTCGATTGTTTTAATTTTTAAACAATGATTATTTAGGAGACCATCGAGACAAATTATTTTTATACATTTTTCTGCGATAACAATGCAATTATTACAAACTAAACTAACTAGCAACACTAATTCCGCTACTCAGCGTAAAGCAAACAAAATTGCCGATAAATGATTTTGTACAGTTCTGTGTTAGTGTGCGTGTGTGTGCATTTGTGGGTGTACAGAGTGGAAGTTTATTGTTCCCATAGGACGCGGCGATGTTTATTTTTGCAGCTAGACTCTTAAAGGTCGTTGGCTTTTTAATGTCAGGGTCTAAGACGGCGGTTGTATTTCGATATTATTAATTAACTAGCGGCCCGGCCCGGCTTCGCACGGGTATTTAACAAAAATGAAGCCGGGGGGGCCACTATTTTTAACATTAAAATTTTGACGTAACTGTAATAGTTAGATGCATGGTATCGCGGACTTTTTTGTAGATATTGAATAAAATTGTAGTGCATCACTTTGCTCTTTTGTCAATAATTTCCGCAGCGCACGCGATATAACGTTTTTTTTTTTGGTATTTTTTCACACGTTGGGTTACATCATCGAAGTTTTCAAATCAGGAAATACATTTGTTCGAGTTATACAAAATGTTTTTATTGATTTAGAGAGATTTTAAGAGAAGCTAAACGTTCTGACTCTTTTAATTTGGAGCTGTATAAAGTACATACTGTTTGATTTTTTTGATGTTTTTTAGCATTGTAAACTCACGGTATGATTTGATAAATCACAAATCGTAGCAAAAGAACACTTCCTTCGTACAAATGATGATTCGTAAGGCTATTGAAATGAAAAAAATATACTAATTTTAATAGAGAAGATGGCTGGGTACTATTACCTGCTTGAAATCAAGTGATTAATTAAATTAAATCCTAAACATACGGATCGGATCGGAGCAAAAATAATAATTCAAAATAAGAGGGTACTTCGACAGCAATTTTGACCATGAGTGCTGTCAAGTACTCGAAACGTCGGGAACAAAGACTGAATAAACACGATAAAATCTGTAGAATTTGTTTAAATTCAAGTCTTGTGGATTTTTTGTAAATAAATGTATAAATAATCGGCCGGTAACTAGCAGTGTCTGATAACCATGTAGAGTGTCTGATATATCCTGCGCGGTTGAGATTACTACAGTTAGACCATTTCACTAAAAACTGTTAACACGAATATAACTCTCACAAAACGTAACTAACTTTTAGGTATAAAAATATACATGCCATCCGGACACGGAGAGGTGAGGTAGACACGCGTAGGCGTTTAAATGGACGCTTACGGCATCGACAAGTCATACATGGACAAAAAAATGTTATACCCAGCTTTAAAGTACAGTTTCAAAAAAAAGTTTAGTGAAATACTTTTAACCGACTTCGAAAAGTATGTAGGAAAAAACTTTTAATGTGATCTTATTGTTTTACAAAGTTCATTTTTATTTAACTTATATTATAAAGAGAAAATATTTGATTGTTGGTTCCGGACTAACTGAAACACCACTGGACCGATCTTAAGTATTCTTTCACCAATAGAAACCTGTAATATCAGCGAGTAGCCTAGGTTATATTTTATTTTCCTATTTGACTAGCCTAAATTTCTATACTAATATTAGAAAGAGGACAGATTTGATTGTTTGTTTGAAATGAATAGGCTCTGAAACTACAGGACCGATTTGAAAAATTCTTTCACCATTAGAATCCTACATTGTCCGTGATGAACATAGGCGATATAATTTATGAATTTATAAAATTTTTGTTAATTACCCGTGCGAAGCCGGGGCGTGCCGCTAGTTGATAATATTGTCATGAATAGTTATTATATTTGCTGCTTTAAGTTGGTGAAATTAAAGCATTTTATTTAAAAAATAAGTTGGAGGTAGTAAGAGTTATGTGGTATGAGTTACAATAGTTGAATGGCAGATTCGAACTGAATTATGACTTTCTTTTGCTGTCCATCCCCAAACAATACGGCTATTGACCCGTTAAGAGTCTGATTATACAGTAAACTAAGATCATGAACAATATTTAATCAAGGTGGTTGAAGTTACACACTAATGGTAGAAAGATTAATTAAATATTTCTTAAATCAGCAGGTGAATGCCCTGCCCTAATAGGAAATTATATGCCTATCCGATCCAGTGACAGATAGAAAATGACAAAGATACGAAACGACAAACATATAATTCTATGTTTCTATTTTTTTATGCAAGAGCACGCATTTTGATGCAATGCTTTCAAAATTAGAACTGTTTATCGGAATAATCTGATAATATTAGGTAATAAAATGTCAGGAGTTGTTTTAGATGGTTATTTAATGTAAATTAGCTGACATTAACATAGTTATTGCGCAGTCGGCGCGAAGGATTTCTCTACACCTTCATAAAATTGCTAATTCTCAAGTTAAAAGCATAATTTCCTTGTTTATACGAGGATCGCGTTACATCTAAGATGGCCGTATGTTACGATTGTCCTTGCCTTTCAATTGTAACGACTTTCCACGGACTTTGCCTTGTGATTGTAAACATAATTACTGACTTCAGAAACAAATTATATTAAAAGCTTAGTTGTATTTAGTCAAGATATCCTTTTAGTCGTTTTCGAACTCGGCGAATTCGACTTACAAGATGCCTAGATGAACGGTTCCAACAACAGTAATAATTAACACAGCTCTTTGATTCTATGGAACTCCATTTCTTTTCATACTTTTTTTGAACAATTTTGACTGGAAGGGTCGCCGGGTCTCACTGTCTGAGCTCGTTTAATCTATCATCGTTGGTTTTTCTTATCACGTTCATAGTATATATTCCAAAATACTAAAATCTAAAATAATCGATCGTTTAAATGATAAATGTATGTGTATTTGCAGATCCCACACAAAATTTTCCCTTGAGTTTTGCGGAACAGACTTTAGGTATCCCTGGTCCTGATAGTACATGTTGTTGGTTCTTAGATTCTCTTCTTTGAAACACACTTTTTTTTTAATTTAAGGGGGAAAATAAAAAATCATAGTAGTATTCTGGTGAAAAGAAAATAATTTATTCATATTTCTTTATGACTTAACTAATTAACTGGAGATCTCTAAAGATCGCAATCACGGGCTTAAGAATTTCACAGACGCGTTAATTTTTCGCCTTCAGCTGTCACCTTTGCAGGCATAAAAATTGCTTCTTTTACGATTTGCTTCTATATTTAAAACGGTGTTGGCAGAATTGGGTCACGTAAATAAACGATAAAAATATATGTTAATAAACATTTTTTTTCGCTACATTTCATTTGAAGGTTATTTAAATTGGTTTAGACCTTTTTCCAAAGCAATCGTGTACATGCTTACCAACTATAATTCAATAATTTGTGTGAAGATAAGTTTCTATTTGTATTAAGGCTTAAACTGAGTCCTAGCGGTGGAGGAGATCTTCTCTCAGAAGAGATCAGAGAGAAAAGAGGAGAGATAGATATCTAATTCTTTAGAAGAGTATTCCGTTAGGCCGTTCTATTGATACTTCTGTGTTTCATTTATATCGATAATAAAGTGCCAAGCATTGGTTGTAATGTGTGACAGGACCTCAAATTAAAGGGTCAGGACTAGTGTTGTTCCTGAAGCTATACAATGGCCATATTTCTAACCAAGAGATTCATAGTTCATAATCTAAAAATTTATTGGTAACTGCCGCGTGGAGACAAGCTTCCGACCATATGATTCTTCATCTAACAATTAGCCACTGGCCTATGATTTCTTCCTTTATACAAACCGTTACTATACTGTTATCTATTGATTTAATAGTCAACAATAGATGTAATACTATTAATCTTTTATTAAAAAAAGAACGTATCGTGTTCTAAACGCTTTTTCAAACATTCCGTAAGCCCGTACTGCCGTCATTGTACTAAGAGTATTGTAGAACTTAATACAATGGAATAAGATTTCAAATCGTTTATATCTATATTAAAAATAGACCTATGCTTAGTGGTGGTTTTTGGCAATTTACTTTGGAAGCGACGGTTCATTTGTAAATGTCTTTGTTTGATTAATGAATATTTATGTTAGCAAACATAATTGTTTTATTTTTGTTGTAGAGATTTTTGCCTTCGCTTTTGTGAAGATAAACGAACATTTGAGTGATTGCCTCTAAATTGAAGTAGGTACAGCTAATCCAAACTTTTGTTTAAGTCATAAGCCATAAAATATAATGGTTTTGGCCATTAAGACGCCAATAACCTTAATTATCCTTTTCTTCTATTTATTCTGTTAGTATTTATTAATACCTTTTAGTTTATCCGTACCCGAACTGGGTACGGATAAACTTTATCCGACTCAACCTCGATTAGTTATTTCACTGTCTTTATTTCAGGCCAGTTTTGTATATTGCTTAGCTTAGATTGCCGCCTTTTTTCTTTTCCCTTTTCCAAAATATTACCCATCATAAACTAAAATAGTACATTTTTGCTGTGCCAGAAATTAACATTTAATTGATATTATTATTTTTTAACCAATTATATATATGTAACCAAGTATAAATACACATTTAGAATTTTTCATAAATAAACTCACATATATGCCCCATAAATAATTTGTCATCTTAGTGATATCCTTATGAGATCTTGTGTAAAAAGGTTTCAAGTTATTTGCTTGAAAATTATCCTCACCTCTGTGTGATCTTGTTAATATCATTTTAATACTTGACTAAACTTATAAAGTATGATATAAACAGTTAAGCGGACGCGCGATTTCTGACTCAGATGTTAAATGTCTCAAGCGGAACTGTGACAAATATTTACGTGGTGATACAAACTAACAGTTTGTAGAAAAGTCACTATTTACTTTTTATTATATGTACTGATGCTTGTATACAATCCTACTGACGTGTTGTTGTTAAATTGTATCCAGAGTTGCTAAAGCCCAGGTTCTAGGTAACCTTGTCGTGGATGTCTTTCTTAGTTCGCCGCTGTTGTCTTTTATGAGGCTAAATTAAGCTCAATAGATAGAAGTAGAGCCAGCCGCAGCAGCTGGGGCACGGATGGCCCGACTCAACAGGATGTACACGAATTCACCCAATACCAAAATGAAATAAAAATATTCATTGTACGTGAGGTGCCGCCAGCCTCACGCCAATCCCATCTTTTCCTCTCTTTTTCAATATCCACAAGGATGGGGACTCTTTCCCCATAGAAAGCTTGGCCAGGCATCTCGTTCTCCTTCTTCCATAAAAAAGAACGTAACGCTTAGTAATTCGGCAAAAATAAAGTATGAACAAAACAAACAAAAATAAATTAATATGTAAAATATCCTTAGCAATGTATGGACGTTTCGCTGTAGTTTTATTTAGCGCTTGCGTCTAATTCAGGCCAGTGTGCCAATGTCGAGCGAACGACGCGGCGAGGATGTGCCTGCCGATGACGTCAGAACGTCGCTGCCACTGCTTCTAGCGGGAACATGTCGGGGATATCCTGATGAACATATCCTATGAAGTCGTAATGAGGCCGGAGCAGTTCCTGGGGAAATAACCTTAGTACAAGTATATTCGTTTTCAAACGTCAGTACTAATGCAATTTGTCCGTAACACAGCAAAAATAGGAATTCCAAGAAAGGACATATTATTGTTAGAATTTGCTTCATTTTCATGACAGTGTACCGGCGTACAAGAGGTATCTACATTTTTGCGATTGGTGTATGAGTTAAGTATTTGGAGGCCAAATTCGTTTCTTATAGGAAACTTTTGCAGTTGATCATAGAAATTGGTTATTTTACCATTAACAAAAGAATAAGCGAATAATATAAGGCGATCGGATCGGGCTAGTCCTGTATTGTATATTGTTAACTACAATAGACGCTTGCGATAGATCGATGAGACTCATATCAAGGACGTAAGACCTAAAAGCCAAAAACGAAAAAGAGTACTAGGCCATGCGACCTATTATATAATAATACTTAATAAATACGGAAGCCCCTTTGTAATAGTTTGCAATCTTTATATATATATTAACAGTGGTAGAGCCCGCAACAACAACATCAGTTGCACGAATGGGCCGGCTCTACCGGTGAAATACCACGAACTCACAGAAGACAGGCGTGAAGTAGAAGTACGCTTCTGCGTTTCGTCTGATGAGTGAGGTGCCGGAGGCCCAATTTCAGTCAGAAGAAAAGAAAGATTGTACATGTGAAATAATTTTCTTATTTCATATGTACAGTTTGGTCCTCGAAATGTATGGATAGACTTACGACCTTACATTATACATTACATATTTGAGATCAGTAAGTTGTAAGAAAAGTTGGAAGTGGGCGACGCATTAAAAAAAATTGCTTAAGAACACGTATATTTAATTTTAAAATACCATTAATCTTGTACTCAATCATTGTGCAGAGAATTTAAATCCACGTATAATAATTCAGCAGTAATTTGTCCCGAGTCGCACACCTAACGCGTTATCCCGGGGAATTCAAATAGAATCTTTGCTCAGCCCTAATGACGTGTCTTCAAAATGTTACACTCTGAATGATTTATGGCATCATCCCTTTATTTGTTTTTAATCATAAAGTAAAATAATGTCAATTTTCTTGTGAAGTTTAATCAAAACCGTTTCGGTATTAAAGAGATCTCGAGAGGACATTACACATGAGGTTTTTTGTACGCACTAACGAGGCAACTCCTCTGCGCGTTATCAGCGCATATTAGTAGATTGTGCGCATTTTGTATCGGTACCATCGTGAAAGGATCGCCTTCAAACGCGCGTTTGTATCGAAACAAACGCAAAGGGAACAATCGCTTCAAACAGCCGACGCGAGGAGGGAGTGGAGGGGTGCGCACGCGCCGGCCGGCGGCGCGTTCGTATTGCGTTATCTGCTCGTTTGTTGCGATACAAGCGCGAGGATCGTGTGCAAATGTCACAAAGCGTCGGCGATCCCGCGTTCGTTAAGCGTCTTAATAACAACGCGCGTCGTCAGCGCGCACCAAAAAGGTCGTATGCAAGGTCCTTTAGTGTTATATAATTTTACTTTATACATGGAATTAACATGAATTCTAATGCTTGTATGTGTTGTGTAACTAACGCGATAATATTCTTTAAATTATTATAGATTAAATCAAAATGAACTAAGATGTGTAAATATGTTTGAGTAATCCTGGTATTTTAAAAAAATATATATTAGGTATTTTACCTAATACCGGAATAATCGGTAATGAGTGACGTAATTTCCTTCTACGATAGTTCTAACTTCACGTCAGAATTAAAGCGAGTAGGGTTAGACAAATTTATTAGTAAAGTTGCCGGAAGCTTGGATAGTTTCGGAATACCCTTAAATATTTGCCGCTTCGGTGATGTTGAACTTGACAACTAGGTCGTTTCTTATTCAATTATTAACCTCTTGGAAATGGTGTACTTATTCAAAATATGAGAGATCTGATAATCGAACGTAAAATAAGAATATTTTTAGATTGCTTAATTTTAAAGCTACAAAGTAGCAGTTATGGTGTGTGTGCGACTTCTGGAATATTCCATTTCTCTTCGGAGGTCGCACAGTGAAAGTCACAATTTCTTTCAGTCCAATGTTCTTTTCTAAAAGTCAATCTAAAGACAGTGCCACAATCGATAAGTTTGCTCTAATTCCCCGAGTTTTGAGTAAGCTATTCTACGCCTCTTAAACTTTCGGATAATTTATTTTTATTCAAAAAAATCTATGTAATAAAAACAAAAGTGTTTTTCGATTTGAAAAAAAAAAACTTTTTGCACAAGCCTTGACATATTTCCAAAGACATGTAAAACTAAAATTAGCTTAACGGATATTTTTGGTGTTGAAGGCGTAATGCAAAAAATCGAGCATACAAACGGAAGTTATGTGGGGTTGGCACAGTATGTACTTCTCTTCCATATCCCTCTATCAGCCGTCATGTGTGAATTCACGTTCTTCTTACACATGTCATCTTTCACACAATCCATCCACACTTTCTTTGGCCTTCCTCTAACCTTATAACATTATACATAAACTAAATACTAGTCTAAAAATAAATACTGTGAATACTTTTTACTTTACGTGGCATTGCAACGCGTGCCGGGAATAGCTAGTAAATAATAAAACTGCCAGCATTTGTAGACCCTATGTTACATTTGTTAATTCCTGTTTTAGTCTTTTGTTCTTTCATATCCGAGACAACATTTTTACGTTGTCCGAAGAAAATTATCCTTAAGATGTTAATGTGATCTTGTTTTGTCATCCAGATATTTTTTAGACGCAAATTTAGAGAGATGACCACTCTTACAGACTGATAAAAACGAATTTTATATATACTTAACTTTTTCAATTTAAACCGTAATCACTCCGCGATTTGCTCCAAGCATCAAATCTCAAATCCAGGATGAATCCTTTCACTAAAATTAAAGATAAAGATGGGTTCCAAGTAGATAACAATACATATTTTTCGTTCATTCAACTGCGAAATGAATTCTTATAACGGCTTAGACTGCTGGATATCGGAGGAAATCCGTCCAATAATGAAAGTAATTTTGTGTGAAAGTAATTTATTGTGATCTTTCTCTAAGATTTGGAATGTGATGTCTTAAAAAACATATTTTTGTGCGCTTCGCACAGGTTATATTGATACGATCGCTAAACATAATTAGTGCTACCCGTGCGAAGCCTGGGCGGGTCGCTAGTATTATTTAAAAAAAATGCTACCCGTGCGATAACGAGGCGGATCGCTAGTATTACATAAAAAGAAAACCAAACATTCGTAATCAGAGTAAATTTAATTCATACTTTGATAGCCATAACAAAAATAGATATATTGTTAGCACGCGTTGCTTCAACAGGTCAATTAACGATCTAAACTAGAAAATATTAAACCCTAAATCCGTTGTTTTAGTAAAGGCTTTGCAAAGCCTGCATGTTACATGTTAATAAATTAACAAAAAGGTTCGGCGCCGCTGGCTTTGAATTATGACGCCAGAGGTCACCAACGGTCGAGCCGTGTAATTTATTTAGAATTAATCTTTTTACTGTTGTGCTAAGCGCGTTTCGTTTTAATCTGCTAATACCATAGTAATTCGCTCCACAGACGTTTTAATACCCTCGTTGTGCTCGAATGGAGACAGCGAAAGCATTTCAAACAACAGTGACAGAAATGTTTATAATAGGCATAGACAACAAAACAATTTAAATGTTACAACTAAGATTATGTACTTTAACAATTTATGAATGCAAAGTGATGTGTTGGACAACGTGTTCCTTCGCATGAGAAGGACGATGCTCGGAGACTAGTTCCGTAGTAAGGAGATCGCGCTGCGCCGATAGTGATCTATATGAATATAGGTCTTTGCAATATGACGGAATTACTGAAGCTCATACAACTTATATACGACTAGCTTTTGCCAGCGGCTTTGCTCGAGTTGATATCCTTTAACTTAGTTTTTTTTTTTCGGGATGAAAGGTACACTTTTCTGTACCTCTGAAAATGTGTGTGCGAAATTTCAAGATGATGATTTAGTCGTTGAAACAGTTAAGAGTTACAAATGAAAATACAGACATATAATAATCGTTGATCGATGACGCGATGTCCTAGGTGAGTGACGAAACGCAACGCGACGCGCGATTCTTTGCGCCACTTTACGACCTATGTTTAACGCGCGACGCGATATAGGCGACAATATAGGCCACAAATACGACGTGACATTTCGCGTCACATCGCATTATTGCGTTTGTCTTGCCTTCAACTGAAATATATACCTACCAAATTGTTAAATATACCTTTTAAACATTAGAAAGCAAACGAATTGCGAATCACCACATCGGAAGAGTAACACATGTGCAGCTACCCACCCTTCAAGAAAGGTGTAAAAAAACTTCACCCGTATTATAGTTTCTTTAGTAAAATCTAAGTGGTTAGACCTTTCGGCAAAAAATTTGTCTGTTTCAAAATGTTCTTTTAATAAAAAAAGGTAGGTTAAGAAATAATTATTTTACTATATTTAATAACGAGAACATCCCTAGTATAAATGAAAAATAAAACATAATTTAACAAGAAGGATTCGTGTTTTTTTTTATTCTATAATTAAAAAAAAATAAGCTGTTATTTTTTTATTGCGTCGATAACAGTATCGATATAGCCGCAAGAGTGTAGAACAACACTAGTAAACGCATTAAGTTTATCCGGACCACTGGACTCGCTCCATAAATATGAAGTCACAACCGATGCGACAGGCCCGTCCTTAGTTATTAAAGAACATTTGAAATCTCTCCCCATCTAAGACGACAAGTCTGATGTTGTAGTAAGAAAAATATAAGCTACCGAGCCTTTTTAACCCAGCCAGGATGAATAGATATAATAGGTGCAACTTATTAAGTTTTTTGTTGTTGCTACTCTCGCTGCGGGACCCCGACCAACACAAGCATACATGTAAATAGTTATAATGAAAGTTAAATAATAACCTAATGATAAAAGATTAAAAAACAAGCCCAAAAAAGAATACGGACCGCAAGTATGTGGTGTAACCCAACCATTAACAACAACCTATAACACATTACTTAATTATTTTAATGTGTTCGGGAATGTTGAAAGGATGAATGAAGACAAAGTGGAATTTATGTAATGGAGGTAAGCAGAAATATTTTATGAGAACTTGATACCAGATTGGTAACACTGGAGAAAGGTGATATTGAGAGCATCCGTAACTGACGATCATGTATGCGTAGATATTGCGAATGAGGTCTGCCAAGACCATGAAGATCCACTCGGCACGGTCCTGGCAGACCCCTTTCGGTCCTAAATCGATAGATGACTTTTCGACTTACGCATTTTGCGAGCTGTTTACTGCGTTCATTAGCTATCGAACTTCTGAATTCCAGATCTTATCCTTTAGAGAATCTAATCAGCCACAAAAATCTTGTCCTAATTTTGTAGTTGACTGCACAGCTCATTAAGCATCAAAAGCGACTTTTGGTTCGTTTTTAGTTAGATAGTCGGTTTAAGACTGTTTTAAAAAGTATACATTTTTTCTTTGTGACATCTCATTAAAATTTATAACTGGCTTTACCAATCACAAGATGGCGGGTAACATATTCTCAAATATACGTCAACGATGTCTTAACCCTTAATTAAGTAAGACATCGAAGACGTTTTATAGAACAGTTTAGTGACTGTCGCACAAACTTATCTCGGACTTAAATGTAATAACAAGTAAAAGTTACTTTTACCAAGATGTAATGTTTGTGGAGTCAGGGCTTATATGTAGTTATTTGTTTTAATAAAAGTGATGCTGTCAAGTCTACGTAGAGCTCTACGTACTTCTATGTACTTGGGACATCCCTTGATGCAAAACAAAGATAAGCTAGGAGTTTAGATCTACTAGAGGTTTCATAACTTTTTACAGTAAAATCATTATGAACTTTTGAGTTTTGGCTTTACACGAAATAATTTTGGTGGGTTTTAAGCTTTCTTGGTTTTAAAGATCAAAAACCTTCTTATAACAGTGACCATTAAATTTAAATGTCACTATACTTCTTGGTTGAAAATAACTTAGATTTTTTGTCCTATTAAGGCTAGTTGCACACTGATGAATGATTTTATTGACCCCGGGTTTATGATTATATCTATGACGTATATAGTAAAGAAGTTATCCACCATCCTATTTGTTAAGCAAATTAAATGAACCTATATTAAATACGAGTCGAAAAACGGAACTCCGATGTGTCTCTAAAACATAAAAGTCGAGGATTATTAAGGATACATACTACTCGTTCACAATAACCTAAAACCTACATCCAATAACATTACAGTGATCGCCTTGTACCGTGTACAAAGAGTTACGTCGTGAAATATTCCAACGCAGTTATTAAACATGGCATAGCTTGGTCATTCAAAAAACAGTACCGCTCGCGGAGAGCCGAAACTGTGTGGGAGTGCGTCGCATTTCACACGAGTTTTATGTTATTTTGTATACGTTGTAGTATAATTTACTTGCAAATGACTCCATATTTATAAAACTGGTTGCATGGTATTACTTTTTTCATTTTGTTAATCACCTTGGCTGAAACAAGAAAAATGTAATTAAATTTGTATGTCATACCAGATGTTCTGCTAAGTGTGTAAGCAGCCTTATTCTGTGCATACAAGCTCCCGGCTGAGTACTAATGAGGCGCCTCGCGCACCCGCTAGCTCACGACGGAACTCAAGCACGCCGCCCGTGTTGACTCTGACACGATTTTAATTCCGTGCTAAATTGGAATGTAAACCGAGAAACAAGAATGTTGCAGAAGTTTCAAGGAATGTAAAGACCTGGAACAACTTGTGAGAGTGAATACATTTAAATAATCTCAAGGCACTTTAATAGCGGTAGAGCCAAAAGCATCATGTTAAATAGACCGATTCTAGGGGAAGTATCGCGACCTCACAGAAGACAGGCGTGAAGCAAAATTGTTTTATGGTTCTGCGTTTCGACTTCCAATCCTTTTAGCCTTCCGTTCCTTTACTCGTTTACTTTTCCTATCTACCCCCTTCTCTGTCCAAGATAAAGACAGGCATCTTTTTTATGGAAGAAGTTAGCAAACGAGCAAGCGGGTCACCTGGTGTTAAGTGACCGCTACCCATAGACAATCGCTACAAGCAAATGAGTCGCAGATGCTTTGCCTGGAAAAGGAAAATTTTGTATATCCTATACAAAATTTTCCTTTTCCTATTTATCCCCGTCCAATCCTCGTCCCCTTCCCATCCTATTC
>DWTW01001297.1:0-12966 GCA_018246275.1 Papilio slateri
AATATAGGCTTTATGTGACTTCTGTTCCCTTTGTCAACGTATAACAAATAACAATACATCAAACAAAATCAATACATTTGAAGCATACGTACTTGGTCTCATCTATGTAAACGGCTTCGAGCACTTTGGCGGCGTATTGGAGGTTTTTTTGTAGCGTTTCCGCTGGTATTTCACCTCTATTTAATTGTCTGAGCAGATAGCGTAATCTGTGAACAAGGAAATTGATATGAGTAAAACATTAAAAATTAATCTTATATTAACAATAATTACAGGTTAAAAACTATATTTAACTTGATAGACTTTAGACATTTTACAATTTCTCAACTTTTTAGTCGGGTTAGTATTTCGATACATTGATACATACATACATACAAGCCAAACTGAAAAAAAAAACAATGAGTGAGTTGACAAATGAAGGAAGAAAATAATATAATTGAACTGCGAGAGCTAACTGATACGCTTGAGAATTAAAATAACCGTTCAAAGAGAGCTTACAATGGCTTTCATTAATAATTTTGAGCTCATTCGTTACTTAAACTTTAATGAATTGGAAGACTTTTATTTAAAAAAAAAACTTTTCGTGATAACGAAGTGCAGTGGTAGTTCAGTGTAATGTTTATGACATTGCGTGTAATCTCTATGACGTTAATGCGGATGCAACCAGGGTTCAATTGAAGTTCCATATCCTACTTTCAGTCTTAATAGGTAATATAATGACTTAATAAGCCTTGGTGAATGTGGGTGATCACAAAGAGGCACCATCGAACTAAGTTGTAGCCCTAGTTAATCATTATTATTATATATTACATACCAGATCACAACCAATACTCTCATAGAACAAATCACAAATACATGCATTTTCTAAGTTATTCTTAACTCTGTGAAAAGTCAAATCAACGACTTCATAGATTCTGTGACTTTTCACAAAGTTAAGGATAACTTAGAAAGTACATGAATTTGTGATTTGTTCTATTAGAGTTACATATGATGTACTTCCATATTCGTTATAAAAGGTTACAAATAAATAAAAGGCTATAAATAAATAGTCGGCTCTGTATAAGTTCACGCTCGCGGAACACTGAGCAATAAATTCTGTTTTACTTCGAGTCGAATCCGAAATATCAATCAAATAAACGAATCATTTATAAAACGCACTGAGATCGAAATGAACCGCTCTAAATTCTGCACCAATTAGTAATCATTACAATTTATTAATCTATTTCAAAGTCTATCTCTATTATGAAAATGTGAAATAAAAAAATATTGAAATTTAAAAAACAATCACACTTATGCATCTTAATTAAATTTTCAGCATATTTCCCACAGCCAGACCAGACAGCAGAATCCATACAAATTATTTTAAACCTTTTGAAATGAAAAGAGTTGAATTTCCTGAACTGTAAATTTTTAGCTGTTGTGGTTATTAATAAATAAAGTGATAAGATGAAATAAATAAATAAAGTGATAGAATAAGAGTGATTGATTCATCGTTTAGTTTTTCTTTTCCGTTTTATTTATTTTCATTCCCGTATTATTTATTAACGTCAATGCTTTAGCGTTATAAAGTTTCCTTATTTTTTGTTTGAAGCCAACAACTCAAAAAAACTTTGTCAACTTACATGGCTGTTGCTCTTCCTTAAAAGTACATCAAAGAAATCGAAATACAAGATAAATTATTTTCTTTTGTTCCTAACTCATGATACATTGCGAACAAAAAAAATCATATCATTTCACTTAGATATGTATACTATATTTTTTTTTAATATATTGTAGTAACATATCCTTTAAAAGTATTCCAGTAATACAGTTAAAGGCGTAACTATGACTGTAGCCACGAATGTAACTTGCTACGATCGTCGCTACGAACATAGTGTGCTACGTCACTCAGGATCTATCTTTATACATATAGAAATGACAGTAGCTTCCTCAGACTCACTTGTCATCTGTCATCATCTTTTGATGTGGGACAATACAATTGTTGAAAGTTTTATGAACAGTCACGAACAATATATGTCAAACAGGCGCAGAGCTGGTAACAAGTTTTTGTAACGGAAAATTTTATAGGCTGTTCAGGCGATTTTTCTATGGGTTTCTTGAGTTTGTTACCGATATTCTAAAGTAAGTTTACAGTTCTAGTACTGCTAATCTCTTGAAAAAGAACCTTTAAGAATAACATTATATATTGATACTATAATTATTTTAATATTTATAACTTTTAGCGTTTATCGGCAGTTCTCAATTACTGCCTGTTTTCTTTATTTAAGAATTTCTGTAACTATTTTATCTGACCACACTTTCGCCTTTCAATAAAAGTATGTAATAATGTGGATAAAACCAATGCTCTATCAAGCGATGCGTATGCTTAAGTGAGCAAGTTAAATTAACGTGATGACTTCATCGCGTAAAACGAACCCTGTTTCCTATAGAGCCGCAATGAACATAAACTTTAACCTTCCAATAAAATCTTGAGCGTAGTAGAAAATAAGTACAAAGAAAAAAAAAGGACAATACACGACTCCATTCCACGGGAACGGCGATCGATACTTTCCCGTCCACATGCTTACTATCGTATCGTTTTACATTAAACCGGCCTTTGTTTGTTGTTTATTTTACATACTTATTGCGAACAATTCACCAACCTAAGGATGTACCTATAATTGGTTGGCCTTTTTTGAAAAAATAAATGGGACTTGTCCGCCAGCAAACTGAGTTGGATTCTTGATGTATTTATTACAACTTTCAACCACTACAGCTAAAGGAAGACGTATTCATTAAGGAATATTTCTAAGGCTCTCTGTACTATTAAACTGCAAGAGCACGATGTTTAACTAGCTAAGGACCAATTAAACTGAAAGAAAGCTGACTAAAAATAACATGGTGTGCGTTTTATATTTAAATCGGCAGAATGATCCCAGCTCCCCTAAACCTCGCAATATTTTAAGCTTTTTAGCAAATTTCTTCGATAACCTACATGCATACACTTATAATTAGAAATAAAACAAAAAATATAGTCTACACAAACATTTTAAGTACATGCTTTATACTGTATACCACTTTAATTTCGACTCGACAGGAAATAGAACTAGGGACGACCACGATTACGAGACGAGACTACAAGAACTTTTTTAGTCCTATATTTGAAAATATTACTCCAAAATATATAAGAAAACCCTGTTTAAGTTTCGACTAATGTGAGGGACGTAAACCAACAGATCTCAGCTCCCTTAAGTAGCCGCTAAAAGCGGGGCCTTTTATCCTCAAAGACAAACTTTTATTACAGATTAATAAATTGATAGAAAGTAAATCTTTTTATTGAATAAGCTGACCTTTTCAGTAAAATATTATAGAGCTATAACAATCTAAACTACTTTGCTAGAGTAAGTTGTAGGCCAACATAACTGAGTATTTTTAAGAGGGGTTTCAATCGTACTAGTATAATTTAATATTGTATTGTGGTGGAGAAAATATTGTCTCCGTCTGGTTGGGTTAATACATACAATACTTAAAATAAATAAAATGTAATAAATAAATATATGCGATACATAAACTATACACATAATTTAAATATATACCAAATAATTAAATACTAAGTGTCATAAAAGATAAATTAATAAGTATACATATAATATACAAAATATATAAATACACAGATAAATAAATCCCAACCAGACGGGATATCGACTTTTTACATAAATCGTGTTTTTACTGTGGATGTACTACTGTACCTGTGGTCCGCGGGCGGCAGCCACGAGACGCGGAAGGAGGTCTCGCGCAGGTCGCGCGGGTCAACGGTGACGTTGCGCGGCCGCAGCGGCACCGTGCGGTACTGCGCCGTGGTAGGCGCCGACACCTCGGGCTCCGACACCGTCTGCACCGAGATGTTGTACGCGCGCCCCGGCACCAGCCCCTGCGGACGCGGCAACATACGCACCTCAGCCGCCGATCTTAATGCAACAGTATTGTCACTGCAGAGTTACCGTTACCTTGAAGGCGGCCTGCGCGGGCCCCGGCGGCTCGCCCTCCTTTTCCACGTACAGCTCAGAGTCGCGGGCGTCGCGCGGCTCGATCGACACCTGCGAAGCGCATCGCCGCTTTCAATACAAATGTAAGACCGTTCATGACGCATCATTCCAAAGTTGAAGGAAGGAGGTACGCTAGTCGGCGTGCTAGGGAGGGTGCAGAGCGCACACCGCACCGAATAGCACAATGATACCGACGAGTGCTGCGATACAATTCGAATCACTCAACAGCTCGACATAATTTTAATCAGAATGAATTATTTTGTATATAATTAATTTTGCTAATTATACAGTTATATTGGTTTGAAAATTAATAAATTAAGCAAGGTAATAAGTCGATTTAAATAAATGTCTTTTACAGAGAAACGCATTGGGTTTTGTCTCCTATTTGAAGCGCGCATCTGAACACGTATTACACTAATATAACTTGTTACAACAATCGGTCATCGCGGCCGCTCCACGCGCCGCGCTCCTCACCTTGTAGTGGGTGTAGGCGCCGGGCGGGTAGGGCGGCTGCCACAGCACCAGCAGCGTGGTCTCGTTGCGGAACCACACGATGAACTTGCCCGGCGTGTTGGGACCTGCGCACAGAGCTCGCGTCACCGTCGCCGTCGGCCAAGGCGGACACTGCGGCTGGCCGTCGCGATCGCTACGACACTCATTACACTTACAGTTAAACTAAACATGCGAACGGTTTTAACTTTAGTCCGTAGTACAACGATGACTTGGTAGTCCTTCGTTTTATAACTAATGTAAGATGGCTACCATTCGGGTGACATGCATCGGGTCCCTAATCTTTGTATTTATGTAAGCACAAACGTTCGAGTCCAAGCGACACATCGTCGACGTGGCTCACCCGTCGTTAAGTGATGACAACCACCACTATTATTTATTAGAAAGATTTGACATTGAAACTAGTGACGACTAAAAAAATACAGACGGGTGTTATTTTGTCGGATTTAAGTTTAAACCAGTTTGATTCTCGGGTCTGATAGGCGTATTTTCTAAAATCTTTTAATGCAATTTTGTGTCTTTTTAAAAGCAAAGGGATGATTGCTTTGCGTAAAATTACATATATCCAGGATCGAGAGTACTTTTCTTTCAGGTAAGGTTAAAAAATTCTAATCCAAAAAGCTTCTCATTAAGCGCGCTAATTTATGGCACTATGTTTTAAAATATCCATAGTTAATGTACATCTCATAAGGTAGACCTAATAAATGGTAAATAATTATTTCGATACGTCTGCACATTCTGATCGGTCGCACACCGCATGCAACCGCTGGCAATCGACTAATGAACGTGCAGTTGTAACACATGTGGTCAGTAAAAGATCTCTGTTGTATATTGCGCGTGCCGACGATCGAAGTGGGTTTCTGATCATCGGCTTTTGATGTACAAATCTCTCTCCAAAATGTGTGACTACCGTGGACATATAAAGTCGGAAAATTTTGATTAAGCAGGTTTTATTGTTTCCACAGCCATTTTCAAAATCCGCCTAAAGTTCCGCACGATATCTAGCCGCGGCTCTCTCGAGGGACACACCCGATGTACGTCGAGTGGTGTCGGGGCCCGTCCGTGATCTAATGCACGTTGCGTCTCCCCGACATTTTAAAAATTTAATGTTTTAAACGTGTCGTTTAAACTTAAAAAGACACATATAGACTAGAAAACATGCATTACAATCGATTTGTAAGTTGTTTGCATCTAAGCGTACGTTGTCCCGACAGAACAAAGCATAAGCTGAAGCGTGCCGGCGCCCCGCGGCCGTGTCCAGCTCGCAACTACGATAAGTTCTATGTAACATAAAAAAAGTAAAAACAAACATATACAGGACGAGGCTTGCTGCACGAGCGGAAGATCCGAGCGAATCCGCAAAGCAAAGCGGCTCGGAGAAGCACTTACCGGTCTGGCGCGCGCGCCGCTGCGCCGCAGCCCGAGGGAGAGCGAGGGTTAAGATTTAAGATTCATAAGTAACATACAATAGCAAATCACAAATGACATGACTAACGATTATAGTAATAGTGAATGGTCGAGACGTCTGACTTCGCAGAGGAAAAGACACGTGGAGCATTACAATAACAACCTTCTATTACCGACAAAAACCCCCCAAGTACGACGACGCCATTCACATTGTTGTACACTAATGTTCAGCGGTGGACGATTATTGGCCGAAGTGAGAGAGAGACAGAGGGTACACGTAAAACGGTCTTCCGAAGGTGCTACAGCTGCCAAAGCACCCGACGTAATGAGTTCCGTCGGGCTCGGACGCTCGCTGCGTGCCTGCGTTATGTGTTGTGTGACTTAGAAGGATACATCACAAAACGGTGAATTTTTGGATTAAAGAATTTCCGACGGTTGTATAATTCCTTGCGTCTCCTACAGCTCTATGGCCGCCTGTCGATTGGAAGGATTTGGGCCACTAGAGTTTCGCAATGGTGGAATTATTACATTACACAATTTACACAATGTAAAACTAAACAGAGTTATTTATTTTATAAAATAGCTAAATACATTTACACAAGTAGAGGGTTTAATTTAATTTAAAGTTTATTTTATTCTTTTTGGAGCTTTAAATAAAAGCTTGTTTATAATTTTTTTTTAAATTATTAATTGATTTATTTTTTATAAATAAACAAATAACCATTTAAATCAGAATATTTCATCGATATATATATAGACTTAGACTAGTGTTAGTATTAGGATTAAATTGAAAATGTTATTTTTTTAATGACGATCGCCGGAAGTTTTCAGTGTTCTGGCGGTCACAGAAGCCGCTCGCTAAACCGAATCCCCGTCCACCGTCCACGAGCTCATTCCTTTGTAGAGTCTGATAGTTCTGTCGTCACACGTTCGTCTATATCCAAACTTATTCATTACCTGGTTCATTGGCACGGAAGCGCCGGCGGCCGAGGCTCGGCGGCGGCCGAGGCTCGGCGGCGGCCGCGGGTCAGTCGGGGTTAGAACAGGAGCCGGGCGGTTGGTAGGTTTACGGAGCGTTTGAATATTTAAAATACGTTCGGCGGACTGTGCAGTGGTTCTGCGTGTGTACGTTATGTTTCAAACTTTATCTGTTATTTAAATTAAGGTCCTTTAACGAATTATCCGAAATTGAAACTCTTATTTAAAAAAGAACATGATAATTTTCATAAACATTTAAACGAGAATAGTTTTCCTTAATATGATATTGTCCGATGGAAAATGCAATATGTACGGTTCGTGTGGTACTCACGGACGGTGAAGTTGCGCGAGGCGTAGGCGGCGCTCTCCTTGTCGTGCAGCAACGTGAAGGCGTGCAGCTGGTAGGTGGCGCCGGGCGCCAGGTCGCGCACCGCGTAGCTGCCGTTACCGCCCTCCACCGTGATGTTGCGCGCGCCCTCGCGCGCCTCCGCCAGCGGTATCACCTGCCGAACGGCACAACCGTACACGAATACTACGCGACTGAGTCGCACCGCATGCGCACGAGTTCATGTGCAGCGTACCCTCGACTGCACGGCGTGACGGTCGGCCGCCTTCGTGACAACTATGACATACAAAACGGCGGCTCCCTCGACGGTAGGACTTAAATGCGTTTGTAATGTGTCTGTACAGATGGTACCAATTCATCAGATCATTTTTCGAGAGGTTAATATATAACGTTGATGTTGCTCGTTAGCGAGGTGAGATCTCAGATGTACACATACACATTCTATGCGACCGCCGTTTGTCTCGCTCTCATTTGTATCTGAGTCCATTGCCTAAACTTCCACTATTATCGGAGAGACAACTGGCATATTTTTTTACTTTGGAGACTTATTGAAATATTAGGAATAATATTTGAACAATATTCATGCATACCTTGAAGCGGAAACCGGTGTAGTCGCCGTGCGCCGGCGGAGACCACGTGATGATGGTCTTCTTGTTGCGGCCCTGCGTCACGTTCAGGTCGGTGGGCGGCTCCGGCGCTGGGGGTATTATAACAACATTAACGCCTCGACATGGACTTCACCTCGGCAACGGCGGCGGCAACGGCGGCGGCAACGGCGGCGAGACCGCAATGACGACGAGCGCTCACAGCGCTCACAGCGCTAGCGACTTTTATCGGACACGTCTACTCGCTGTTCATTATCATTCTTTCAGGTGACAACTTTTTTATCTATCGGTTTTATTTAACTTGCCCTGTATTTATTATTTGTTTGGTAAAATTTAGTAATTGAAATTTTACCCCCTTTCTGTTCACAGATCGATCTGATATTTGGTACACACCTTTTGTTCTTATGACAATACAATATAATATAATCAGTATGGTTGTAAATCCAAGATGGCCACCGCCACAAAATGGCCGATTTATAAATTTATACAATTTAATTTTAATTCTAATCTTTTTCACAAACCCCCAAATATGATAATGCTTGACTTGTAGAATTCAGTACAGTATGAAAAAAAATCCAAATCGACATGGCTGCCATCAAAATGGCCCTTTACATATATTCCCACAACCCCCTAATATGGATATCAAATCAAAGGGCTTGACTAGTAGAGTAGAGTCCCCCCTGAACTAAACTAAAACTTGAAAATAAATTGGTAAATAGTTGCGGTTGATCGTTGATAGAAATTTAAAAATCATGCACCACATATTGATGTGAAGAGTGGCGACATGACTAGTGCCTAGGACCTACCTTATTATTTTTTAGCTCTTAGTACATTACATCTGCTACATTATTATCTTTGTAATTTATCCTCTAACATCTTTCTCACCGGTAATAATAGTCTGATTCCACGTGAGTAAGTCCGGGAAGGTGGCGTTGGAGTAGTAGAGCATGAAGTGGTATTTGGTGCCGGGCAGGCCACGGAAGTTGATGGTGGAGGCCTGCGCCGCCACGGTGAAGTTGGGCTCGGGTGAGCCCTGTGGCGGCGTGTAGTCAAGTCGATACCGCGCGCCTGCCGCCTCCGCGCCCCCGCCTGCGCCCGACGCCGGGATCTCGATAACCAAGTCCGCGGCCGCGGCGCCCGCCACCAGCCCCTGGTGGTTATTACACATCTTACATTTATATTTAGATATTTACCTTGTAAATACATGCCATTCCTGCTACCTCGATACATTAGTTCATTTTCTCAATATTAATTGAGAAATTGAAATCAGCTCTATAGTACTTGTGGAAATATATAGTTCTAGTTAGTAAAAGTCAGAGTATGAGTAAGTATTTCCTGAATTCGCACGATTACAGTGTTAACAATACAGATAATAATAGCTAAAAACCCTTTCGCTTCTACGAGCTTAAAATCAATAAGGTATTTGTTAAGATCTACGTACAGTCAGCGCCATGTTGGACAGTACGTTCGTAGCCTTCCGAGACCGATTATTTAAATGTAAATATTCTTGGCACCAATACTTACCGGCATAAAAGTTATATTCCGTTTGACAGCTGACTTTTCTGTTAAAACAAAATGGGCCGGAATGTAAAAAGAATTACATTGCCTTAACCCACTTTGTTAACAATAATTTAAAAAAAAAAGTTTCGTTGCAAAGTTTTAATATAGTCTTTAAAGTCGCGGCATGACATCATCGGTTTATTATTTATTCCGCGTTTTACAAAATTATTCAAGTGAAATTACATTTGTCACATCTCTAGTAGAACTTAGCCTCGAGCTGCGCATCATGGGCCGCGGGGCTTGTCCCGAGACCAAAATATATAGCTCTAGGACGGTCCCGCACTAATGACAATACATAACAGACAGCTCTACCGGTAGGCCCCGACTACATATCTTAATAAATAGCGCGGGCTGGCCTATCCGTACTTGTCGCACAAACTATTTCGCCATTCCCATTCCTTATGGAGTTGCCGAATTTAGTACTAATTCCGTCCGAGGTATAAAAAAGAAAATCCGAGTCCAAATGTCCGGCATAAGTCCCCGATTTGTGATAAAACTATGACCTCACAGAAGACAGGCGTGAAGTAGAAGCATTCTGTGTTTCGTCTGATGAGTGAGGTGCCGGAGGCCCAATTTCGGTCCTCTTCCCTTTTCCATCCTTTGCAAATACGGATGAGATGGGAAGGGGAAGAGGATTGAACGGGGAGGGGATGAATAGGAAAAGGAAATATCTTTTTTCCTGCTATCCTCTCCTCAGTCCATTAATGGTAGGCAATGCATCTGCAACTCATTTTTGCATGTTGCAGATGTCTATCGATAGCCGTCACATAACATCAGGTGATACGGCTGCTCGTTTGCCTCCTTCTTCCATAAAAAAACTAATTTGATTGCTTAATTATAAAACGTTTTTACGTTTATTTGGTGAGACGGTCAGTAAATATACCATAAAGCAATATTAAAAAACATATCATTTGAATAAGAAGAAATAAAGGCATTTTTTGTAATAAGTATTGAGAATGAAAAGGTTGAACGGGTGGATGAGCTTGTGTATTTAGGCTTTATATTAAGCAGAGGAGAGGCAGGCTTTATATTACATAGTAGTATTGTACAATGAAGAATGGTTATTGGAAAGAAATGAATTGGGCTCTGCACTCAATAGTGAAGACATTGTTTTATCACTGTTGATTGATTGTATCATTGTTTATTGAATAGATTGTTGTATCTGAAATACTGTAAATGTATAGTTTTGAAAAGTCAGTTATGTAACATCGTAACATCAATTTTAAAACGGCATCCTACGATTATTTTCTTGATATTTTTGTGTACTGAAATGAATTTCTAAGATTCTAGATATCGTATTTGTATTTTATCTAATCGTAAATTTGTATTGCAAATTTCATACAGCCATAAGCCCATTATAGGTGAGCCTGTTTGAGGCCTTCCCTAATAGGATACGTTCCGCGTTCGAACGAGGCGATTTGAATATTCGTTTAATGTACGTACAGCAAATCGTGGGAACATTTAAGTTTAAAATAGATTCGTCTTCGATCGTTCTTCTACTTTCTGAATTCATTGACTGCTCTTTCATTAATTCATTAGTTCACGTAAGTACTAAGAGTTTTGGAATTTTTATCATTTAACGATGTCATATAAGATTATTAATTTTTGTCAAAATAAATGATAAATTAAATAAATACCCCGATAAAAATATGATAAATATAATTATTGATATTAGCAAGACTTTTTTTTCGTTTAAATGTTTTCCAGGCTTCTAACAAACGGCATTGAAATAAACAGTCTGCGTCGGACGTCGCTCTATTCTATTAGAAGTGCTTTCCTCCGAGCAAACGACGAACGGGATCGAAAAGCAATTCTATCCTGATTGTTTGAGAACTCATTGAATTGAACGTCAATTATAATTCAGCAGTTAGATTTTTGTTTTTTGTTTTAAATGACATACATTTTTTTACATTCGTAAATTGAAATCCGAAAGATGTGGGTGAAAGTTTCATTCTTAATTTATTTTATTCAACTTACAATATGTGAACTTCAGTACAATATATTGAACGAATTATATATATTGAACGTTAAAAAACAGAATTTATATCAAATACATTGGCGACATAGTAAAAAAGGCGATATAAGGAGTACAAGAAGCGAAAGAGGTGTGTCAAGGTAGCCATTTGTTGCTAAACATATAATCTCTGCCTATTCCTCTGGGTTTCAGACGTGATTGCTTATTTTTTTATATATCAAGCTTGCAAATTTTTATTTTGTTTAATAAAAACCATTTAAATAAATACATTCTCAAGTTTTTATTTTGTTTATGAAAGTGATTGTATCGAAAGAAACCTAACTGAACTAATGTTTTTAGACGGGCTAATGTGATAAGACGGGCGTGATTTCGGAATTGGCCTTCTTTGAGTCTAACTATGAGTTACATCATGAATGCAGAACGTTGCGCAGGAATAGATATCTACATTGATATTGTTGATTGCAAAATATTTATGAATGAATATTTCTCAAAGGCGTATTTTCTTGTCTGGATTTGTTCTGTATACAAAGTAAACTTGTTTTATACGAAGTTGGTTCGTCTGCAGTCGGCTACAGACTGCTGCGCTGCCGCGGGCATTCTTTTAACTTACATCTGTTCGAGTCAAAAAATTTCAAAATGCTAAGTAAAATATTTTCATTTCTTTTCTCTTTCTTTCTTTATTACAATTTTCACAAAACGTCACAGAAAGTTTGTTATAAACTAAAATTTACTTATAGAAAACAAATCATTATACACAGTTTTGATTAAAATAATTTCATTAATTCAAAAAAAATTCTCAAGGCACAACAAAACCTGCGTCGAATATACAGAAGAAAGAAGAGCAAGACAGAAATAACATAACGTATCACAGCACGTGTTTGGCAGACGTAGTATCACGTTTGAACTCTTCAATCGACAATAATTAAATAAAAATTCAATTTGAATTTAATATTAAGCTAAGCTTTGTTGTCCTTTTTTGTGCTTCTTTCTTCTTTTGTTTTATATATCACATCCAGTTTTGACATATTTATTGGTGCTCCGGCCTCAGCTAAAGTTATAATTAGAAATTTAATTTGAATTAATTAATAATTGTTCTTTACTTTTGTTCCATTGAATATCGTATCGTATTTTTATTGGAATTACTGTTTCTTCGTTGTTCTTTTTTCTGTTGATTGCATGCTGTGTTCACTTTTTTAGGATTTTTTTTATATAATAGAAGGCGGCAAACGAGTAAGCGGTTCACCCGATATCATGTGAACGCCACCCATAGGCATCTGCAACAAGCTAATGAGTTGCAGATGCGTTGCCTTCCTTTTCATAGACAGAGAAGGGCTCTTCCACCATGGGCTGAAAAAGCTCGATGAAACATAAAACAAATTTAAATTTTCAAAACAACAGTAACAAAATATAACTAGCTGTAAGTAAAGTAAAAAAGTGTTTGGTTGGATATTCTGTTTATTTAAATATTATCAAAGTATTGTGCAAAATGTTTCATTAAAAACGATCACTTTTATCTATGGGGCTAATTTTATTTTATTGGTGCCTTTTCAAATAGGTTAAAGC
>DWTW01001298.1:0-12965 GCA_018246275.1 Papilio slateri
GCTGGCGACAGGCCGGCGGTCGGCAGTAAAAAAAACTATATTCAAAAACTAAAAAACTTAAAAAACAGGCTTTAGTGACTAGCTGACTTAAAAAGCGGAAAATAATTTTCAATAAGTTTGAAAACAACATAGTGATTAAAAAAAAACATTTTATTGTTATAATGCGTGCGGTGCTTCGTGTCAATTGTTGCAAATATTTGATTGACCCATATTGGGAAAGTAATTAAAAAATATCTTTAATAAGCACCCCACGCTTTATTACGCAAAAATATTTTTATCACTCTATTCTTTTTTGCGTTTGCGTTTGCGTTTAGCATTGTAAATTATTTTCAACTTTTTTGTTCGACTAGTTACTAAGGCGTGTTTTTTTATTTTATCCTCATAATAATCAGGACTAAAACAAATTTATGCAAAATGTATTGTCATCGGTCCTTTTTATATGACTCGTGAGTCGATCGGACATCCACAAGTTAGTGAAAATTACGTCGTAAGATTCCGTTACAAAAGAACAGTTGAAACTAATAAAAGCGTGTTAAAAATGAGTTGAGTTAGAGGGGAGGACGTCCTTCACCTTTTAGTATTTTATTTTGAAATATCGTATTTTTTCAGAAAATATATTTATTAAGTCTTCGTATAAAATGACCTATATAAGACCTGTATATTTTTGTGATAAACTGTATTTTTCGTAAAAGACTAAACTAAACTAAGTGTAAGACCTAATCCAAATACATAATATGTTTGAAGTAATTATCACTTTTATTTGTGTATATCTCACCCGCAGTTAGGTAATCCTACATTCCACAATGGCAGCTATAGAATATTGTGATATGCGACGCGAACGTAGATTTCACATCTAAGTAAATAGTAAATGTCCACTTTAAAGTACTCAATACATTACAAAACATTAAGTAACCAACGACCAAAGAGCCCAAAAATCCACATATAAAAACGATTTTATATAAATTCCTTGGCATTCTACAAAGCATTTATCTACACATATAAATGTGGCTACATGATTTAAATCCACGTAGATGTTATTAAATAAACCCGCAGTTTATTAAATGCGAAGAAATCCGAAGAAAGATGGAACGGGATTGAAATGAAATAGCTATAAATTGAATAAATAGCGTTTCGCTATCACATTGCCTGTGTGTAAGGACGTCTCGGCGAACGACCGAGCCTCGGCTCAACCTTCAACCTGATAACCGTTTCTATATTTCTTCATGTCAAACAAACTGAAACAATTGTATCGGAACTAATTGCAAAATAATAAATCATTATTTTTATTGTTTATGAAAAATAATACATGAATACATTTATTATTTAAATGTATTTATTAAGAGAAACATGACTACAAGCGGGTCCGGAGGTGTTTTGATAGAAGCATACGATAAGCAGAAAACGTCGTGGATGTTTTAGACCTCAATTAATTACTTAATGTAATACAATTATATTTTTACGGAACGGGACATGAACATTTATTAAGATCGATCACATCGTAAAGGTGAAACCAATTTTAAATATATGTACTACGTATCGTATTACTAAGAGGCGTCCTAATAGCGTAGTGGTTAGAATTATTATGCCACGTGTTCCGTATTCGATTGCGAGGTAATTTATTTTTATGTTTTTAGGTCTCAATTTTTTGGTTTTGAGTCAAAGAAACAGTTAATTAACTAGTTGGAATAAGACGAAAGAAATATGTACACAAGTAGATTCCAATCTAATTAAACCTTTCTCCGGAAACACACTGTTCTCAGTAAATTTTGTCATTATATAGTTGGATAGGAGTCAAGACTAAGTAATTTACAGGCCAGCTAAAAGTGACAATACGTAGAAGTAAATAATTATTCCACTTTGTGTAGCCGCAGACCTTGAGGTTGCGTCTTGTGTGATAAGAATGGCGAGAACATTTTTAAACACAGTCTAGTATTATTTTATAATATCAAAAAATAAATTTATATTTTATACGGAAAGCTCTGTATGATGTCAATCAGAACTCCATGTAACAGTCAGTTAGTCTTTTACACAAAAATTACACGTTCGGAAAACGAAACTCAACACTGACCGCCATGTCATAAAACAGATTATAAGCTAAATTTGTTGTCTTCATGCACTTGCCAGCTGCATCTGTCACAGTTGACGTGAATGTTTGGTTAATTACCTTCTAGGATTGGGATTTCTTTTTTAATCAAAGGGTTTTGACTATTGGACGAGAATCGACAATGAAAGTTAAAAGAATCGTCACGTTTAGACAAATGTTTCACTGAAGTATTTTACGTATAATCTGTTATACGCTGTAGCATGATGAAGCACATTCCTCTATCTTTAATATATTACTCATGCTACGTAATTGTATGAAGTTAAATAATAATAGTGATTCACTACTGCCACGGTTCAGTCACCACCCACAGCAGTTAAAAAATAGTTAAGCAATCAAAATTATTTTAATTTGTTCCAAAGCGTAAATAAATCGTGTAAAATCATATGGTATTATTTAAATTATTGAAAACGTGATTGTTAATTTGTTCCCTTACAAAATGTCATATTCTGTACTTTAGATTAATATGAAATATTACTTCTTTTGTGGTGTATTTGAACAAGTGTTTTAATCTAGATGAGTTTTTAATAATAAAAAAATGAACAAAAATTACAGTTTTTGAAACTGCACACACGTGAGGTTGTTAAATGATAAATAAGGGTATAAAAGTAAATACTGGTTATGTACAGTAATGAATTATCACGAAAAAGTAAGTGGCTTAGAAATCTAGTGATAATAATAAGTCTGGCCTAAACGAGGACATTTTAAGAATTTGAAACGTAAAGAAAATAATTAAAAACAAGATAATGCGTATAAGTCGGTAATAATGATTTCTTATATTTACGCGAATACTACATATTGAAATTAAATTAATTTTACGGATTTTATTGCGTTTGCTCGTTCCACTATGATAGGCTTTACCACGCCCACGTCGCAGTCACCGAGTTGTCCGCTGTTGTCTGAGGAGTCACAGACAAGATTGGCTACATCCTGAAAAAAGGCTTCAATAGGAACATTCTAAAAGCCACCGAAGAAGACAAGTCATTTTTTATCATCTGTCAATTGTAAGTAGAAGATGCAGAAGTGTACAAGCTTGATTAAGGTTTCTCTTATATAAGGCAAACAAAGAGACCCATCAAAAGCCGAATAAAAGAAAACAAAGACTGACTTAAACTGACTTCATCAAGGCTCCAGTGAGTCTGCAGTCTGTGATCATGTTTTTAACAACCCCCGCCAATATATAAGATTTGATGAACCACAAATCCTCGCAAAAGAACACCGCTTCCTGCCAAGGATGATTCGCGAGGCTATGGAAATAAAAAATATAGCAAACATAATTTCAATAAAGAAGATGGCTGGGTACTACCGTCTGCGTGGGATCCTGTGATTAATAAAATTAGATCCCAAATCAAGCATACAACCGCAAGAGCTCATTCTACATAGATCGGAGTAAAAATAATGATTGAAAATAATACTTCACCAACAATTTTAACATTGGGACGTCAGACATCTTAATCCTCCCCGTGACAATGAGTGCTGTAAAGTACTCAAAACGCCGGGAACAAAAACATCATATAAACGCGATAATATCCGTAAAATTAGTGTAATTTCAATAAGTTAGAAATATCCGCACTGTGACAGGATCAGGAAAAGTAGAAATGGAAATCATTACTAAACATTTAGGTTAGGCGACCCAAGTGTTCTAGTTTGCTTCATTTACGTATAACTAAAATATAGCGATGACGGAGAGGTAATAATATTTTTCAAATTATCTGATCCCTTCATTATGATGGTTATTTTTGTGTAGTATCCCACAAGATCAAGCACTGTCGTGTTTGAGACGCAATAATGAAAATGGAATATCAAATTCGATAATACAATAAGGTCGCAATTTCGACTTTAAAACTATTGAATTGTCTCTGATAGGAACATACTCTATATTCATTCAATGGAAAGAATAAGAAATTTAACAATAATCTGTTTCTCTTTTAAAGTATCGAGATATACTTATTTATATAACAAAATAAAGATAAAAAAATTGAGAGCATGCCATTTGCGCTCTTCGTAGTTAGAATTAGATGTCAAATTTATTTAGATCAGTTTTTTTCAAAACTGTAGGATACGTTGGAATACAGTAATGTTTACATAATGAAGATCTGATTGAAAAATATAATCGCATGCGGAGTGGTTTTACGTTTCTTAGCAGTTTGTTAGAGTCTATGGTTGGTGATCCCTGTGTGTTTCTCTGGAAACACTGGATTCCTCTTCCATTGCACTCTCTCTGTCTCATCCTTATAACCCTGGATTTTCCTCCAGATATAGGGTATCTTTTGAAGATTTCCCCCTACCAAAGAAAAGGTTCAATGGTTAGTATTTGGCTATGAAGCGAAATTTTTACCTGCAGTTCGGCATATTTTGCAGAATAGGTCGGCTGTAATGGCAACGGGCAGGTCACATCGGACACAAAAGTACATTTGGCAATTATTCACGGGGGCCGTTTAAAAATTAAGTTGCTATCGTTCATTAATATATGCTGTCGCTTTATCCTTGAATAATACAGACAGCTTTTCCCTTTAAAATCGCTTGTCCTATCATTCAAAGTTGTTTTTGTTAAAAATATAGTTGTTGTTGTACCTTTCAAGAAATTACACTATTTCTTTTTGGAATTTGTGAAAAGTTTGTATTTTTGTCGAGTTAGCCTTCGCGTACAGCTATTAAATTCAATGCTTCTCTTATTTTATTTTTTGTTGCCGTTGACGACTGTCTGACCTCAATTTCAAATATAACAAAATTACAACTTCAAACATAAATAAATCAATTTAATTTTACAAAGCGGCTCTTTTAACTAATATCGTTTTAAATTGTTGACAAGAATCTCTTCAGAATATTTCGTAGTAAGGTTTTTGTTCTCCGCAGTATTTTACAATTCTATTATGATAGCTTTTATTTACAATTTACGTTCACTTTATTTGAGATACGGCCTAAAATCAGAACTGTATTAAACAGACCTTGATTTAGGTGCTGGGAATTCGTGATAACTAGTAAAAGAACTGATAATTCTTGAACGACTCTTCGGAAAAAACAAACCAATTTTAACATTAAAATGTTTAAACAAAGAAAATGTAAGTATTTTACCAAAACTTGTAGTTTTTTTTAAGTTAAAAATTAAATTCGAAACGACAAACATTTCCAGATGGCTACAAGTTACATATATTAAAACTTGACTCTGCCAGTCCACTTGGATTAATAACCACGATGTTTAATTATTAATTCGGTGTATATTTTGCGTTGAATTTTGACATTTCGTATATTATATTTGATTTTAGTTGAATTTTTCGCTAAATTTGTAACTGAACCAATTAATCAAAGTCATAAACGTAGAAATTGATTCTTAACAAAATTCTTTACAAACAAACATCGATTTATATGGACTGTTCTCAAGATTGTATCAAAAGTGAATGAACTTTTGTGCTTATTGTATGTTGCCATAAGTACGGAATCTCCCCATTCATTGTAAAAATTAACACAACAGAGTTATCTAACGTACGTCATAAGAACTGACACAGTTTTAGTGATATTGTTGGAGCAGAACCATTCAAATATGTTTAGTCTAAAAAAAATGATGCCAAAGATGTGACTTCTATTTTGCCTTATACTATTAAATACCTTTTCTTTGCTTCGATCAAAAATACACTGTTTTATTTTTTATTACACTATAAATTTTTGACCGAAGGTTTTTTGGTAGCACGCGGTTCTCTTAATGTTAAATGGCCTCCGCTATTTATTCAGTATCCGAAATAATCAAAAGTTATGGCTGATTAGAAGTAAAATAGAAAAGGGATTAAAAGAGAACTGACCTTGGCACTTCACTCATCAGGCGGAACAAAGAAGTATAAATGTGACTGATTGTGAATTTCGTCAGTTTATAAACGGACTAGGCATATTAAAACTATCAGCTAATTGTGAACTGATCGAATCATTCTTAATTTATTCGTATCATTAGAATAATTTACCTTGGATTATTCTAACGATACAAATATTTGTATAAAATTTGTTATATTTGTTAAATGTGGGAGAGCAAATAAATAAATGTATTATTTATTTATAATTTAACGTGTCATGTCCAACGCAAGAAACTTATTTCTGTTTGCTTGAGCTTGCCCAAGTTGAAACTAGATTAGTAAATTTGAAAGCCGATCAATAAATCATTGAATTGGACTAGAATGTCGTTGTACTAACTTGAACGTCGCGAATGTAACCAATAAATTTTGTTTCACAGTAAACTTGTGCGTCGAGTTATCATGCCACTAGTTATCATATTTAAACATGTCCAGATAAAACACTGCAATTATGTATTCTCCGAAGAATGGCGAGCAGAGTAAGTTCAGGAAAAAAAACTTTGATTACAAAATTACTGATGGCCGAGATAAAGAAAAATACAACAAAAAAACATTTAAGAAACAAATTATGGACTTTATATCTGTGCGCAGGGAAACGTGTCACAACATGTATAATTTGTTGATTTAAACGTGAGTTCGCACTGCCGCAAATTTACATAAAAACATGTTGTTTCAGTATTGTTTACAGCATTTTCAGACAGACAGAGAGAGAGAGAAAGAGAGGGAAGAGAGAATGTTGAAGCAGTTTGAACTCAGTGTGCAGTCAGCGACAAAGTTGTACTATGTTCGTAAGGCTCATTACATTATTTCACGATGTAAACTTTTTTGTACACAGTGCAAGCACGCCATTGTAATGTAGAAAATATTAGGTATTAGGTCTCATGTTTTTGTGTTCAATATTTAATTGTTCACAGTAAGACAAGCCATAGGAAACATAAGTATTTATTTTTATATTTTATAGTACCTAGTTTTTTATCTTTTGTAACTGTATGTCTCCTTAAATAAAAAAATAAATTGCATTTATTATCAATTGTAGTAGAAGAATTCATTCTTTTTTACGTTCTACATGGTTTTTTTACAACAAAAATGCAAAGGATAGTTATAAATACATAGTAACAATAAAACAAATGGAATATAAATACTTTTAAAATGTTAAACGAACTATATTTTTGAATTATCAAAATCTAAAGTCAATACATATTTTAGTCCTCCTTATCACAAACCTGTACAACCTATTGCTGACGTAACAACTATCTATAAGTTTTAATTCGCAAGGTTGACTGGGATATTTCTTTCAACATTAACCTTGCATTGTCTTTTTCTTCTTTTCAAGTTGCTTTGTAGCAAGCCTTGATTTATGAAATCGAAATAATACACAGTATAAATAAATCGAATTCATTTTCATATAACTGATACTGCAATTCATTTAAAGAAAATAAAAAATAATACATATATTTGCCTCCATTGAGAAGCTTAAAAAGACTACCTTTTATATAATACAACTCATTTGATAATTCACATAGACGTCTCGTCATGCAAAAGGTTTTATAAACCATATATGATTATCGTTTTATTAATTTAATTGTACCGTAACTTGAGGTTCAACGTAACAATGTTTTAATCGGTAGTAAAAATCTTGTTTTGTAACATCAGTGGAGGTGACAGAGATACTATATCGCTTTCTGACTTTTAACGAGCTCAATAGTTTCTAAGTGTGACAGGGGTCGAGCCTATTTCCACAAGCAGGAAAAACTTATAACGCATAAATATGAATTTAGTTTGGAATGTGAACTAAAGAAATGCAATCATATCTTCAAAGCGGTTTCACAATCAACATGCAATTTTAATTATAAACAATTTATATAGGTTGAACAAACAAAGCCAGTGTCATATATCTTTCTATGAAAAAACGCAAATGCGTAACATGAACTGAAGCGCGTGGCTGACTCGACCGTTTTTACACGTTGCAAGACACAATATCGAGTGGTCAGAATATTTTTACCACTTTGTAATAAGATCCATTGAATGTTTTATAAAAACTTTCCGTGCACAAGTATTTCTCGATAGAATTGTATTGTAACTGAAGATATCGTTGCCTTTTAGAGAAGTAGTGTATACAGAGGAAATATAATCGAATATTAATGTTATATAAAATAATAAAAGAATGTGTTACGAATATATAATTAAATAAATATGCGCTCACGCCTGTTACCCGGAGCGGTAGTCAGAGATTGTGGCGCACCTCTCTCGCTTTTTCTACAACCATACATACATCGTACTCGTCGGTTTCGGATACTCCTTATATACGTAGCGCCTTTCTTTAATATGCCACTAATCTGGTCGATATAAGTTCTTCTGGGACGTCCTCTACCAACACCTCAAGTTTCTCTTGTCAGTCTCACTTCATTCATCCTTTCGATATGCCCGAACCACCGAAGCATACCTTTCTCAATTCTAGTCTCAAAATCTACTTTTAAGTCGCACTTTTCCCTTACAAAGTTATTTCAAGTCTATCATTCAGAGTCATGCCTAGCATACTTCTCAGGGATCGCATCTCAACGGCGTTAATTCTACTATCATACTTTTCCTGCCTTACATAATAACACATTATGCCATACGTGCCTACATAAACATATTTTGGATGTTCACTATCATGCCTATAGGATAAAATTGTTTCATCTGATTAGTGAGGGGCCGGAGGACTAATTCTGGTCTGGTCTGACAGGGAAAAGGTATTGGCAAATTAAAAAAAAATCCTTCCTCTGTTTATCCCTTCCTCCCATTAAAGGTAAGCAACGCATCTGCTCTCTTTCCCGCAACTCAGTAGTTTCATGCATCTGCAACGAAGTATAGGCATCTGCCTATAGGTAGCGCTCACATATCAGGCGGACCGTTGGCTCGTTTGACACTATAAAAAGATAGTATTAATTTCCCCTACATTCACTCTTCGCTCAGCATATTCATTTGAATAAGCAAAGCTAAGTAAATGTTTTTTTAAGAAATGTGAGAATAAAATATGATATTTTAGGGAATGGCTAACAAGATTTTGAGCGAAATGACTGGATTTCTTTTCAAAGCAAAATCAACATCTAAACAACTACTTGTGTTTGTATTACTTATAAAGAAACTTCACCTTCAAATACGTTTCTGCAAAAGCAATACAAACTATAATTAAAAGCAATAACTCCTAAAGTGTAAGTCGATTTTTAAAAAATGATTACATTAATCTATAATTAAAATTGCTTGAAAGTAGTAAACTCAAATTAGGTTAAAGAAGGTTTTCTAAGACGTGGTAAATAATGAAGGTCGAACAGTAAATATTGAAAATTTAAATAACAATTATACAATTATTAGGGACAAGCAAAAGAAAATATCTAGACGAAGAACACATAAAGTTAAGATTGGGCAAAAATTTCAACTGAATTTAGAATAACGATACCATTATTAGACATGGAATAAGATATCTAAAAAACGGAAAGATACATCGGGTGTGTTAAGAATGATATGTAACTGGCAGGTGTAGACAGACTAATAAAAGAAGGGAAAGAATGAAAATAAATACTAGAATCAGGAACCTAAACTGTTTACTGATGCGGTAATAGCCCAAGCGATTTAGGCAGCCTAAATAAGAAATGTAGGAATCCACGTCGAGAAACATCTAATACAATAAAAAGCTCGCTTAGAATGGTTTAAATGTTTATCTACAACGTACGAGATACTTTGTGCGTAAGAAAGCTTGAAACGAGATTTATTCTGTGATGTGATTATTATTTCAACAAGATGATTTTTTTATCTATTATTTGTGATCAGGTTTGTGTAATCGGTTCTCTTTCGATGATGAAAATTTCTGATGCAAATTAAGATTGTTAGCAACGAACTAAAGAAATCGGGCATAAATGTTTTTTTACTATTCTAATTGCAAATCAGAACAGTCTTATTATGGCGACGGACCTACTTTTTATTTCTATCATAAAATTCACACTGGTAACAATATAACGAAACGATAACATTTATCTATTTTTTTTTCTTCTAAATTGTAATGCGTGGTTGGTGACAGAATATAATCTACTCGGATAATCTACGATACTCTTCGAACTCATCTGATAAGCCAATTGCCATTTGTGTCCAATAAACTCAATTTCATCACTTGTAAACTGTCATTTTATTTAATTATTTTTTTTATTATCAACTAACTGGCCCGGCAAACTTCGTACTGGGATGCACTCGTACCGAGTCCTTTAAGTGAAGCACTTTGTGATATACGCCTTTTTCCGTTTTGTTGTATAAGTCAGGATAAATGCTCATATATACACTTATATGTATTATATACTCTTTGTAGTTTCTGTCATTTCATCAGAGATATTGGATGAGATTACGCATTTTCTTAATTTTTTCGTGAGTTTTTTCATTCTGCCTGTCATTCGACAGATCCAACAAATCAAAGATAAAAAAATATGTGCAGCCGTTCTTAAGTTAAAAATGGTGTAACTAACACGACTGTGTTTGAGAAATAGGTATGTTGACGTATTCAAGTGATATTTAAGCTGGCTTAACATTGTATGGTTTATTGATGGACAGGTTTTGTCTCTAAAGAAAACAGTTTCAACACATGCATCTGCATTGAATGGTTTGGATCACGAGAATTTACAACATCAGCTTTTTTCCTACCCGGCTCGTTTTGTACTACCGTGGCGCAGCCAAGTCCCGTCAAAAACCTTAGGCACATTGCGAAAGGAGCTGTGACAACATCTCCGAGTATAATAACGATAATCATAGTTCAGCTTTGTTGAGTAGTTATTCTTATTTATATAAGGAAAAAAAGAACTTCATAGTTCAAGTTATGATAAATATATATTACCGTTAAAACGATATATCTAATGAAACTACATTTCAGATAACTTAATTTTAATGAATAAAAATAAACATAGAATCGTATGATTTCAGGGAACACTATAATCATAGCTAGTTTTTATTATAAAGACCTACATTAATTCTTTTTTTTTGCAGTTGAAACAAAATGACGCAGGAGAAAAAGAAACCTTCGCCGCCAGACAACTTTAACTCGACGTAAGTTTAATGTATATAATTTAATAGAAACAACATCAGACTAAGTTACATTTATTCTGTTTTTGTACAAGAGGGACACAGAGTTGGAAAAATGTTTCCAAAGATTTCGTTCCAACTATTAATATAGATTCGGTAAACAAGTGAATGTGGACAGCGCTAAAGAAGGAAACGAAAGATCTTAATTTCATTTAATATGTCGCAGTATATTTGAAGAACCTTTATCGGCTTGCGTACATAAAGGGCTGTGCCTAACATTACCAACCGTAAGACGCAGAACACAAATAAATTTATTGAGATTACTTTTTACCCTTTGTACTAACAAGAAAAAAGACAGCCATTTTTCATTTTTTTTATTCAATTGCTAAATTTGGCAGTTCAATTGTAAAAATTACATCCATATTAAATTGCAATTATATGCGCAGCGAGTAACTAGGGTGTAAGTTGATGCAACCAATGATCGGTGATGAATGATGATGATGAAAATTGTTTGAATATAAAACCTAAAAATAAAAGGAAGCCTTCTAACACTTTGCTAATGTTTGTTACCTAACCGTGAGTTTACACTGCCGAAAACATTCACTTAAATGTCACATGTTGTCATCACAGTTTTTTTATAGAAAAGGAGAGAAATAACAACATGTTTAATGTGATGTGATGACCGTGACTAAACTGCTGTAGTCACGGTAAGTTAGACATCGTAGAATCAGCACCTTAGTCACCGATTGCCCAAACAGAAAACTGTAAAGTTTCCACAGTACTTATAGGCAAAAGAGAACCACTACACGGTTAACTACTCTCAAAGCTAAACAAATATTGTGATTTTATAAAAATGCGTAAAATGTTATTATCTTCGCGTTTCAATTTAACTTCTATTTCGACGCAATAAAAATTTTCTTCTATCTTTTATAATCTATGAATAAACATTATGTTGGTTATTAAAAGGAAAACAGTGAATTAAGATCTCTATCAATCGTTCACCTTGAGATTTTCTATGCCATTACGCGACAGAGTTCTGTCGACCGGAACGTCGTTCTTATGAGATGTTCAAAGTTCTGAATGTTTTCAATTGTAGTCATGGTTGATTTGGTTGTCAACGAATAATATTAAATGACCATTATTAAAAACATAGCAGTCTTGCATTTTTTTAAACAAGAATTTTTTGAATTTTTCATTTCAAATTTATTAATCAAAGCGAATTTTCATTCGCTGGAGACACTTAAACTATCGAACTGCCACCGCACAGCGAGATATTTTTATCTACCTGTGCGGTGACAGTTCGATATGATAAGTGTCTCCACATACCCATGTACCCATATATCAATGGTAGATTTTTGACAAACATTGTATCCATCATGGTTATGGGTATCGTCGAAAATCGCTAAATCTATTTTATATTAAAATCTGTAGCTTCAAACAAGATCGAGAACTTAATAATCTTTGTCTTGCTATATCCAGGATACTGAAATGAAACTGAGTAACATACTTGGTATTCATCAACGTTAAAAATATACTGAAATGTTTTGCATTAAAAGTAACTAGTAAAAGGGTAAATGCCATTGTAAGAACTTTATAAATATCGCTTTATCTTATCATAAATACATTTACAATAATAAATTTCCGTCCTTAGCCTGCATTTGAGACTCCAAATGCAATTGTGTCGGTTTAATTTTTCTTACAATTTTCCTATAAATGAATTTTTATTCTGAATGAAATTTGGCACATTTTATCCGGTCATTTGTTAAATATTCCGATACATTATCACCAAAGTATCAAAAGCGTCATTGGCAGAAGAGGAGGGCAACAATGCTTTGGCCGTTGCTTTGTTATTCATTAGCCTTTTATCGACAAAAAATCTTTGTGCTTCTTGTAGTGAAAATTCTTTTTCATATTTTGTTCTGATTTTTTTTGTTCGTCGTTGCTTAACAAATTAAATGTCATTTACCTGCAATGGATACATC